>JAJHUR010095629.1:0-24367 GCA_027495735.1 Lutjanus campechanus | reverse complement strand
GCAGACACGGAGCAACATTTATTTTAAGTCATGTATATGGCCTCCTGATGAATGTTAGTCCAGCACACATTCTCCTATTAACCCTGCTTTGGTCTCCACCAACACCTGAGGAAACTATTTGCCTCTTTAGTTGTTAAATGCTCCTATTTTCACCACCTAGTTGCCAACTTTGTCTGACACTGAGGAGAGTATGAGGGTGAGCCAATAGAGTAAAGTTGCAGGTCATAAAACTAAGTCAAAAGATGGTGAACGCCTGAGTGAACTGTTGCTATTTAACGGGGCAGCATATAGAATATGGCCACCTGTCGAAGGTAATTCCAAACAAATAGGGGACAATATATCACAAGAGTGACCAATGACAGCTGCTCACTACACTACTTTTAGCTGCCGTTAGCTCAATTAGCCATGTAGCTTGAGTTTTAAATGAACTTGAAACTTGAATTAAGAAGGTGCAAGGTTCATTGGATAGATAGATAGGATAGATATGTTGCTTGAATCCATGTACACAGCACAGCCAATAAAAAATCACAACCATTTGTTAGCTGCTTAAAAATTAAAAGGTATTACAGCGTTTGGATTTAAACCTGAGAGACTAAAAACAGAAGTTTCTCTCGCACTTTTACTGAGTGTGATGCCAGTATCGTTTAAGATCTAACTTGCTCACAAATTAGGCTAAACCTATCCGATCAATACAGCCCTCCATGCTCAGAGAGAAAGCAAATCGAGTTTGGTGAGACTATTTGCGTGGTCTGAAACAGGAGGAAGCAGCTACCCCGTCTGAGTCTGAGTCCAAAATACCACACTGAGGCTACATTTCACCTAACAAAATTTGGACTTGTATCCTGGATGAGTCCACTTTGCCACAAATTGGCTCACAAGGAAGGAAGTGCTGCTTTTGAAACTTAAGTATTTACAAAAATGAATATAGGTACTTGGATATTTGTTAATATTAGCAATGCATGGAGAAGTTAATGATGTTAGTTCTTCATTCAGAAACTTCACTGAAGTAAAGATCCATTTTATAAGAGAGAACAAAATGCAAATTGTGTGCAAATGTTGCGAGCTGCAGAAATGAAACATGAAAATTTGGACCCTGACTGATAGCTGGCTGGCTTATAATGGGCCTGCTGGAAGCCTAACAGTTCCACAAAATTGCACATAACGACCCTCCCAAACTGACTGCAGACTCCTCAAAGAGAGAACACATCAGACAGTGCAGGCAGGCTGGGAGGAAAGGACATAGCAGCATCTATACATGTCCGTGCCCTTGAAACACATGTAGGGAGGGAAGCATCAACATAAAGTTCTGCTGCAAGAACAGGATGGAAATGCCAAGACAGGAAAAAAATGGAGTGATTGAAAGCGAAACAGTAAATGTGAAATGGAGAAGGTGCGAGACTGACGGTGAGGAAGAGAGAGTGAATGCTAAAATTGACATTTCACAAGAAGCGGGACTGAGAGAAACGGGGGAAGCCGGAGGAGAAAGAAGAAGGGGCCATAGCTCGAAAGCAGATATGAAAAACTAGAAACAATATGTTCTTAATTAGACAGTATGACAATTTCACTACACACTCTACACACCTAACAGCACTATAATAAGACCTAACAAGTTGCACTTTGTATCAAATTAGATGAAATCTGGTGATAATATATTCTTTATAAGACCGTATTAGACCCTAATTAGACTTTATTGGAGGGTAATTTGGAACACATTACAACAGAACTGTACTGTAAACTTTAGTATGGTTTTTCACTTTTAGGTCCTTATTGGACTCTCTTAAAGGATAATTTCCAACACAACAGAACTGCACTGTAAACTAAAGTGGAATCGCATGTCTGCTACCTCCCCATTTAAAAACAATGTGTGAATTAGATCTAGTCATCAGTCTTGGCTACTTTCCCGAACTTATGGGACAAACTAAAGAAGGTGTCTCAAGTAGCAGAAATATGGTTTCACTTCACTTTACAGTACAGTTCTGTTGTAATGTGTTCCAAATTCCCCTGAAGTGAGACTGAGCAAGGCAAAGAGGAAAAGACAAACGAGAGAAAAGGAAAGAGATGGAAGTAGAAAGTCCTCTCTTGTCCACTTATCAATGATTCATCATTAGTGCAGGTTTCAGTTTTCTCCTGGTTTGGTGGAGCTACACGCCTCCATCTCTCTCCCTCTCTCTCACATGCACACAGTGCTCCTCACTGTTGATCGATCAATATGACACCCTCAAGGTCAGCAGAGCTCTATTCTAGGCCCGAGGCACTACCGAGCATGCTCAGCGTACCCACCACCACCACCTCCTCCTCCTCCTCCCGCTCTTCTTCTTATTCTTTTTCTAACTCTCCTTGTAGAAAAAGCAGCTTTTGCCTCCAGCTCTTGAGGTTTTTGACAAATGCTGCTGCTCACCCACTAAACTTTTGCAACAGAGGCAAAAAACTGAATGAGTTGAACCACAAAGTAAAGAGGCCAAAAAAAACGATCTATGATTCTGTATTTAGGCTCAGGCTGAGTATCGAACTTAGATACTTTTAGAAAGCTGACTGAAATGTGTCAGTGCCTCTGTAGTATCAAAATGTGGAGCCTGGTCAGATTCTCATGCTTCACTCCAGACAACTAGAACCTTGAGAATTTCTGACCTCCTACTAGAAAAAGTACAATGGAATGCCACTCAAAGTCCAAGTTCCTACTTGTAACCTCAGGACAAATGCAGAAGCAGTTGTCTGACATCACACAACAATGGGAGCACCCATGGAAGCATGCACTGTAAATGGTAAACCATCAACCAAAAGACAATGTAACTGGTATTTTCCTGTATTTGCTGGTTACAGATTCCACTTCTGTTTCATTTATATAAGAGGCTGCACTGCTGAGAGTTAAATTGTGTGTACACATGCCAAAGAAAGTTGTCACGGTCAGCCATGTTTTTTCTTTACGTTTGACGTTGTGCACCTGGAATGCTTGAAGGTCAGAAGTTGGAAATTTTATCTCGGAAATTTCATCCTCCAACTTTGACTGGAATGCAGCTTCCCAAACAGAAATCTGAAGTAAAATTAACACGGAAATGTGTATTTTGGATGATTTCTTTCCACTAGCCTGAAATAAGACATGTTATGGAAGCAAAATAGCCCCAAATCTCAAAGTTGACTGATGCATGAAAAAATCTTAACCAAAGTTTTAGACAAAAAAGACATTTTGACCTGAAGGTGGCTTCATAAAAAGTCAGGCAAAAATGTTTTTACATCCTCTTGTGACCATACCAAGTTTGTACCAAGTTTCCTGGTAATCCAGTAGTTATCAACATATTTCAGTTAAAAACAAAACAAAGATGTCAACATCATGGTGGCACTAAAGGAGAAGTCAGGTGATCACCAAAGTCAGTGGGATTCATCATCTTGGGACACTGAATGTGTCAGTCTGAACCAACATTTTCGTATTGGCACCATGCATTTCAAACACTACCCATCTCTATTTTTTAAATACACCTTTGAGCTTGTTCCACTCCGGTATTTCAGTCGATGTGTGTGTGTGTGTGTGTGTGTGTGTGTGTGTGTGTGTGTGTGTGTGGTGTGTGTGTGTGTGTGTGTGTGTGTGGTTCTCTGAATGTAAACAATGACAGACAACAACATCCCTCACGTCTTTTCAGCCAATCAAACATAAGAAGGACACATTTAAAGGTCAGTTGGGTAGGATGTCTGAAAGATGCCTGCCAGGGTAAAACTGTCTTTCTTTACACCCGATGTTTCCTTAGCAACCGTAACAACTAATTTGAAGGTCAGTGGGTTATTTGAGGAAAACGGCCTAAAGCTCTAAGTACTGAGTCACTGAAGCATTGCATTCAGACTATAGATACTTAGTTACATCACATTGATAGTACTGATTAAAGAGTTCAACTCAATGACCAAAAACCTTCCCATCAAATATTAGGTTCAAGGATCAATTGAACTGCATACACATTAGAATGATAATAATATAAATAAGTTCTTAGACTTAGTTGATGTCTAATGGTAAAAAAGTTCAGAAAAGCATATAGATCCAAATGTGATGCAGGTGCTGGAGAGAAGTACACTAGATAATGCTCCTATTGACATTTAATAGGACACAATCATAACGGACGTTTGTCTTTGTATCAGTCCTTACAGGAAGCTACAGTTTATTCTGTTGTTGGACCTATTTTTAACAATGTCAATGTGGCCCCAGATTTCCAAAATTAACCTGTTTACTACAATGTTATCGTGACCGATCGAACTGTTGGCAAAGCTACAAAAATAAAACCCAAGTTGTAATAAACCATTTCATTTCTCCTTAATGCAGTAGTAATCAATACTATTTTCATACTTATTTTTAAATTTAAAAATAGTTTATTCATGAACAAGGAAAACATCATTCCCAGGTACTAAAGATGGATGGATGGATGGATGGATGGATGGATGGATGGATGGATGGATGGATGGATGGATGGATGGATGGATGGATGGATGGATGGATGGATGGATGGATGGAAAAGAGGGCCCTGGCTCTGGTGTTTAGTATTTCACTGGATCGTGTTTTGCGAGGATCATTTTTGTTTGTTTGCAGATTTTAGCGTTGAGCGCTGGAGGAAGAAAAGACTAAATGCCGATGGCAGATCCTGAGGGCAGTGATTGTTTAAAGTGCTCTGAAAATGGAAACTGCTCTTTTCCAAAGTGAAACGTTGCCTGAAGACCTTGTCTGTGCACTTGCCACACTGCAGCTTTTCTTTTTGTATACATAGCACTTCATAAGTGATTGTTTTTTAGTGCTTTTTCACATCGATGTCTGGTGTGCATGCATCTTGAGCTGGACATATTTTGAATTCAGGTTGTGGTTTGATCATTTCACGCCAAAAAACACAAGATACCACTGTTAATTGTGATGTAAAGATTCAGTTGCATTTGTTTAATTTAGTGTCTTTACTGCTAACAAACGGGCCTATCTTACACTTGGAGCCAAGTGGTGTACAGCGCAACTTAGCTGTCATTGCTATTTTCCAACTGCTGCAGTTTTCATCCCCAGCACCCACTTTTGATAAGCAGCAAATGTAGTTGCTCCCATCTGTGCGCCAATGGGCGTATTGGTCTTAATATGAGGTGTGGTCAGGCACATTGTTGATGCATTGCTATGTTGAGGCAGCAGAAAGTTATTGCACCATTGACCAAATAACAGGCCAGTGGACCAATATATAGTCAATGGTGGAGTATTTACCTGCCATTTGAAAGGCGCCTTCTTTACAAGTACACTCTGCTTGCACTCAAAGGGACATGCAGAAGTGCTCCTCTGCTTAAGTTAAATAGCAGTGCATTTAGTCATATGCAGTCAAACAGAGTTGTTGATGGGACTGAGGTTTGGGGGACGGCGGAGGTACGGAGGCAGAGGGTACACTAGCCAAGGACCACAATACTTGTCTCACAGTGAGGATGCATGCCGCTGTAAACTTCACTTATCCCGTCACTCGTTTGTAATCTCCAGTCAGATGATAATGCCAGCTGTCCATATGTACTGCCCATTGCTGTCAAGTCACGTTCTTTGTAAGTGGGTCATTCCAGCATCCCCTGAATCTGTGCATGAGCTGATCTGTTTCCACAGCAGAAAACTGTTCACTTCTCTATCGTGCCGAATGCACCATTCAAGTAGCAATGCACCAGGTGCAGACACCTCTAAAGGGAATGGGAGATGACACTCTGATTGGTTTAAAGGACCAGTGTTTAGGTTTTGGTGGCATTTAGCTGAAAGCTTGCAGATTACATTACATACAGCTCGCCTCACTCTCCAATTTCAAGCATGTGGGAATGACGCAAAAAGTGGGAAAGGCCCTCTTTAGACCCAGTGTTTGGTTTGTCCGTTCTGGGCTACTGTAGAAACATGGCAGTGCAACAGGGTTGTCTCTGTGGAAGAGGGCCCGGACCCTCAGGCCCTTTGTAGATATAAAGGGCTCATTCCAGGGCAACAAAATACAGCAACTCTTAGTTTCAGGTTATAATTCACTAATGAAAACATAATTCTGAATATTATATTCCGTTTCTGACATATTCTGCCAATAAATCCCTGTAAATCTCACACACTGGAACTTTAATTCATGTTATACCCAAAACACATCTATTATGAGACTAAATACAACCCATTGCGCCTCACGTCTTACTTTGCACCTAGATTATGCATCATTTAACCAGCAAAAGTGGAGTTGGACAAGCACTAATTGTACTTGCACCATGCACTTTAGACCACATGCTATATAGATCATTTAAATAGGGCACATAGAGTATTCTTGTTTTTGTTTTTTCCTGGAGTTGGTGCAGAATTCTCTAAAAAACTGTTTTATTTTCTCTATCTTTATGGTTCAATTCTTTGGTTTCAATTATTCAAAACTTGCTATCTAAATCTATTTAATAGGCACCATAGAAATGTTTTGGACATTGTTTTTAAGGCTTAATATCAGTTTGGTGGAAACAGGAGTCATTTCAAGCATTGTGTTCAACAGACTGATGACAAGTGCTCTAATTGTTCAGACTGTAAGCTTTCTTACACGTGACTGGACAAACACACCACTCACTCTGCTGTCACTGGTCTTTGCTTCAGGTTATCAAACTGGAAAAAAAAACATGGCAGCTGTTTTGGAAATGTCACATTTCTGCAGAAAATGGTGCCTGAATAAACTGCTCACAGGAAATGGAACTTAGTTGAAACAGTTAATGCTAATCATAATCTAAACTGCTTCCTGTGATTTAGTTTTCTATTACTTTTTAGATGTGAAAGCTCCCATGTGTGAAATCAGACAAAAAGAACAATCAAAATCCTTAATGGTCTGTTTAGAAAGGAAAATGTTGGTAGTCAGAGAACAGGAAGGTAGCGACCATCTCTCTTCTCATCTTTGTCAGGGAGTCCATTGTGCAGCCGTACATCATTTCCTGTCTTGTATTGGTCAGCCTGACCTTTACGAACAGTCAGAGCGGTAAAAAATTATATAGATGAGACTGGGAGTGCAGTGTGGGAACAGAACATTATGAATACGTACAATTTGTGCAGGGCACAGATGAAATTATCACAGAGCAGCTGAGGAGTTGGAATCTGTTTCCATTTTGAAATACGAGGGCTTTTTAAATCTGATTATTCTCCACTTCAAAAAGGAAGCACTTTTCCCATTGACAACCCCCCTGCATTTCGGAGAACATAAATGGACTTTAAATGGTCATACAAGGAAATCAGGCCATCATGAAACTTAGTCAGCACATGTAATCTACATATTTATCCACATATTCAGGACATTAAAGCTACCAAAGTCTGGGATGTGAGGTTTCCTGGCGGCAGCCGTAATTTATTAATGGAAATCATTTTCTTTTAATGACATTTTCAGATGTCTGTCTGCTCCTTAGCGAAGATCAGACTGGAAAGAGTGGTTTGACTGTCATGTAATCACTACATAAACATAATTTTCCACAATAATGAGGGCTTATATTTAATTGTTGGAAAGTATTTAATATGGCTGTTGCTCAAGTGTATCCTCGTATTCTCTTGGCAGCACAGTTTAATATCGTCAGTGCCGCTGTATCCTCAAAACGCCGCTGAACTCAGCGATCCACCACATCAACAGGAGAAAAATCTTTGTAATTCAATTTTCCCAGAAATACAAACAGGTTCTGCCAATGTTTACAGGGAGGCCAGCGGTTTTATCATAACAGACATTTCATCTGACAAAAGCAAGAAAATTACTTTCATCTACCACACATACAAGCCAGATAGTGCCTCATACCCTTATATTTTATATGCACACAAGACCTTCAGCAATTTTATTTCATCATACAGTTAAGCTTTAATAGTTGTGAAGAGACAAATCAAACTATAATTTCTTTGTGAACATTCCTTCCTGTATTGCAGTCACATGTAATGTACTTGGAACACACTTATACCCTGTATGAAAACATCTGAGTTGTGTTCATCAGATACAATTGCAGTGCCTATGTGTATATATATATATATACACAGATTAATCTTTCCTCAGACTAAATTAAGTAAAAAAAATAACTGGAAGTAAAAATGCAACTAAAAAATGCAACTAAAATTACAAATATTACAAATGTTTACAAATTTGATTGAGTAGTCGAGCTGATTTTACCTTTTAACACTGGACTTAAGCAGTGAAATGGAGGAAGCCAGTAGGTATTTGAAGTAGGAACCTGAAGGCAACGTTTGAAACTGTAGGTACAGAGGGTGGGTGCTGTCAGACGCTGAACAAATAGACAGCACGCCACTGTTTCAGTTGCTGTCTTCTTAAGTGCCTTTTTTATTATATTATATTTAAAGTTCAAAATAGCTGAGGTGGAATTGTGAATTTTTGAGTGGCAGCGTATTTTCTGGTTGCAACCCGCAGATAAAACCTTGAAAATGAAATAAGCAGCAGCAGCAGTTGTGACATGTTGATTAAATTTATCTGACACATTAACTCGGCACATCTTATTCAGAACAATTACGATGATCATCTTAAAATATTCATATGATATGAGAGATTATGACATGAAGCAGCAACTGATGCCATTAACGGTAATTAGGGACAGCTGATACAATCTGCAGCTGTAGAAGTTTTTTCATCTAAATTGGTGGAAGAAAGAAATTAGACGTCTTCTTACCTCAACGTTTTCATGTCCGAATACAGTGATGGAAGCACTCAGATCTTTACTTAAAACTATAATGTGTAACATATCGTCATTAAAATGTATAAAAATGACCAGACCTATGTTCTATATTTTATTGAGCTGTGTACTTTTATTATCCCAAATGTTTTTAACAATGTAACAAATCCAGAAAAATCTGTAACTTGATTCAAGGTAATGATGCTTCTCCTACTTCCCACTAGTTTCTGTAACTTCCAGGGAAACACAAGATACATTGGATACATCAAAGAGTGAGGAAGAAAGTCTGCAAACATGACTAAATCTTTAATACATTACCCAGTCTGTGACCATGATTTGTGCCTGAGTCATACCAGGCAGATTTTCATGTGCAAAGGCGGCTTTTTCTAGGAAGACAGCAACTCCCATGATCCTATAACTTGACATTGTCAACAAACTATATTGTCTGTTATAGTTTTGATGTGAGACCCACAGTGTCAGAAATTACATACTGTGTGTTTAAGTAAAAGTAGGAATATCACAGTGTAAAAATACTATGCTAAAAGTAAAGGTCATGTATTCATAACTTTGTGTGAGTAAAGGTACAAAAATAGTAGCATCATAATGTGCTTCAAATACCAGAAGTACTCACAATGCATCCATTTCAGGATAGTATAGTATTGAATTATAATCACTGATTATATAGCTATACTGTAATTATCACTTTAATGTTGGAGCTGGTAAAAGTGAGTGGATTTTAACTACTTTATATACTGCTGGGCAGCGACAATGCAGTATGTTGCAATTTATTCATTTCTTTAAATTAATTATCTGACTAAGTAAAGTGACTAAAGCTTTAAAATGAATGTAGTGCAGTAAAAAATTCTTTCATGCAAAACAAGTATTCAGGTTTTAAGTACCTCAAAATTGTACTAAAGTTGAGTAAATGTCCTTAGTTACTTTCCACCAGTGTTGAAATAACATCATGTGCTGGTGTACACAGCCAAATTGTTCCCTCTCTCCATCCTGGCTGCTGTCAGATTGATTCATGATACATCTGCTGAGAGGAAAATTAAGAGTTCATTTGCTGGCCTTTTGTTTTGTAATATAAATTTTAATATTTGGGCTTGAAAAGGATATCAAGTCGAGTGAAGCCACAGATCTTTGGTTTTAAAGTCAAAAGGTGTCTCTTTTTGATTTTATAAACTAAAGTCATCAGATTATAGTCAAAGTTATCCACCCCTTTTGTATTTGTGTGTGTAGACATTTACACAGCATGTATATGAACATCATGTCACTGTCTGTTTTCCTCAGACAGCACGACAGTGTGTTGTTTTGTTCAAGGTCCTGCCGATCGCTCAGTAAATGTCACTGCTGCCAGACAGTTTGTACATGCTGCATCAACGTGCCTTTTTCTTGGCAGTACAGTGAACGTCTGTATGATCGGGGCTATGTTAATGAGGCTTTAGCTATTGATCATCACCTAGTCCAGCTGCACTCCAGTGGCCAAGAGACTCACACACACAAACGCACACAAAAGTCCCCAGTTTTCCTGAATATGTATGAGAGTTGGCAAAGATGCATGCCAATATCATTTACTGTGTCTGGCTGCTGTTGTGTTGTATATATTTGTGCAGCATTTTCTGCACAGCAGGGGATGAGAAAAAACAGGGCAGGGGGAGACTCAGAGAGAGCAGCACTACTGAGCAATTGGGAACAGCACTATAACAGATAGAGCTTTTATTGATTGATCAATTGATCGTTTGCCTGTCCAGACCGAGCCAGGATGCCTCTGTCTTCTTGGCCCTGCCTTCCCATCACTGCCTAATGCTAAGTTCAGCAGCTCTGCCCTGCAGCGTGTAGGTCTGTGTGCGTGTGAGGAGAGGAGATGGGTGATGGGCGACAGGGTAGAAGTAGGTGTGTGAAGGATGGAGAAAGAATAAAAAACAAAAACATGAATGCAAGAGACAGAGGAGGAAAATGTGCAAAGAAAACAAGTCATTTGTTTGTATGTAAATGTAAAAGTGCCTGAGAGGCAGGCTGTCAATCAGAGGTTTTTGTTTTTCCTCATACATAACTACATGTTCGTACCTGCATAATGTCTCCCAGAGTCTTTTCAGAACAAACACATCTCCTTTATACTACAGTACACGTGCTTGAAGCTCCAAAGACATGTGAAAACAGATTTATTACTGTCTTAAAGTCCAGTCAATACTCACAAACCAAACCAGAAGCAGCACACAGCTGACAGGAAAAACAACTGATGTATATTTCCCGAGAACATGCTGATTAAACAGATAGATGTTACACAGCATGCAAAAATGGTAACAAACAGCATGTGTCTGTTTATGTTGAATAACCGCACATTTCAGTAGGTGTTGTGTACAATGAAATGAGCACAGAAGCTAAACAATGAACTGCTTTGAACAAGGTCAGCAAAAAAAGGTATTTTAGCCCATTAAAAAGGCCAAAAAATCTTATCATTTTGAGAGTACACTATATTAGAAATATTTTTGCCACTTTACTTTGCCATTAAACAGCCTGATTGGAAACTGCTGTTATGTGAGCCAAATATCACTCTATACAAATCAACCAAACTCCAAAGGCAAAAATAGTAATTTTACCTCACAGAACAGTTGCTGATCTACTGCTGTCTTGATCAGTGAGTTTGTTGCATTATTGTGTGATCTTGGTGAATCTAAATGAACCTTTTAGAACACCAAAGCCCAACAATAACACAACCTAACTGATAGAGGCAATTGTAGACCAGTAACTCCTAAAATGGCTGAATTCAGCTATGGAGTTTGGTTGGTTTGGAGTAAGTGATAAAGCACTAAAAACCCAAGAGCTGAACCCTGAAAACAGTCCCCTCAGTCAGTTGGTGATGACGTTAACAGACCCAGCTCCAATCAGCACTGATGCAAAACAGCACAACAGAATGAAATAAATTATGAATAAATCAAAAGATCTTTATTTGGAACATTGGAGAAATGAAACAAAAAAAAACAAGGTAGATTAAATAGTTTTTTAATTCTAAACAGGGAATAGAAATTGGCTGAATATCTCCACTCTGTCACAGACAGGAAACAGAAACTGATCCTCACCAAATACAGGCTGAGTGACCAGAAACAGGACGACATAGACAGACATGGCTGCTCAGAGAAATGTGTGTATGTGGTCACTGCTCAAAAGGACAAATAGAAACAGAGGTGCACTTCCTCCTCCATCGTGAGAAATTATCTTCGCTAAGAGACTTCCATTGTGGAGAAATAACCAGGATTAAACCTGACTCTGAAATATTAACCCCTGAAGAGAAACTGGCCGTTCTCCTGGGTGAAGGGACAATGACTCCTCAGGCAGCTAAATATGTATGTGCCTGCCACAGCTTGAGGCACTTGTAACCAGTATGAGTTAAACTGTAATATACTGGAATATATTGCATAGCTATAGAACTCACAGACGACAAACACACCTATGTGATTAATATGTATGTATATGTGTGTGTGTATGTAATATGTAATTTTGTATAAACTGTTTTGGCAACAACATATTTTTGTTTATGCCAATAAAGCGATTTGATTTGTTTTGATATTTGGTTTAAATAATGACAGTTTCTAAATTAAAAAAGGCTGTCTGATGGGACAATAAAGCAGTGAAAATATTCTACATATAGCATACTCTTAAACTGATATTGCTCTTTTTAGATGGACCTTTTCTCAGTAGCCAAAATAACTTTTGCCTCTGACCCTGTCCATAGCTGTACATTAGCTTCCATGCTGATGCCCCTCTTTGCTTCCCCAAACAGGGGCAGGGGATTTTGATTGCCATTTACTGTAGTTAATACACTGACTGTTGATAAGTACCTCATACACCCCAACATTAAATAATCCAAACTATGCCTTTAATGTTCAAGGTGACGAGAATCCATATCGACAATTACAGAATTAGTCCAAGTGCTGTTAAATTAGAAAATTTTGTGTTTGTTTGTGCATATCTATTTATTTACTAAGCATTATTCTGCTTAATCTCTACGCACAAAATATTTCAGTTACTGGGCAATAAGTGTTGCTGTCTACTTAAAGGAAAGTGGAATTCACATTAAAGATTAAAGATGATATATTAAAGATCTTATGAATTTTTAATGAAGTATCTGAGTGGCAGGATCACTGTAAGGTGATTGTCTTTTTATTGTTTGATGTTGAAAGTCACTTCAGTATCATTCCCCATCAAAGCAGGTTATAAAGCAGTTGTTTATTTGCTCATTGGAAAACGCAGAGATTAAAAGCCCAGATGGACGTAAACTGGGTCTGTGTTCTCAACTGATTAAATTCAAAGAAGGATTTTATCTTCAAATTATAGATGATGAAGGTGATGGGGAGCCCACTGGGTCCGAGTTGTGTCTGTTTATACTGTATATTAGTTTATATGAGGAAATGTTTGTCTCTAACCTTTAGAAAATCTTTGTACATTAAATCAAAGTATCACCACTATATTGGCGATATAAAATGTTTGTTTAATAGGAGAGCTGATTAATATCATGAGTTTTCATGAGATACTTCCTGCATTTGACAGAAAAGAATTAATTTGAAATTCACACTACTGGAAAAGAGTGGGGGCATGATTGTGTGTGAGGGAAAGGGTGTCTGTGAGTGTGAAGGATAGAGGAAAACAGACAGACAGTGGAGGGAAAAAAAAGACAAATAGAAAGACAGCCTTCAGTTTGTTTGTGTTTATGTGCGTCTGACAGGGAGGAGAGGAAGTATGAAAGAGACGACAGACTGTCAATCAGAGCGCTGATTGTTTTTCCTCATGTTCATACCTGTATGTTGATGTTCAGAAACAACCAAACCATCCAGATACTACAGCACAAACTGCACGTTAGCAGCCTCAGAGAGCAGCCAGTTGGATTTATTACTGTGTTCTTAAAGTCCACTCCATGGTCCAGTGCCAAGACCCACCGTTTTGCTGAGCTGTCCGCCGGTTTCTTAGCTGACATAAGACAACTGATGAAAAATGCTCACAAGCAAGCAAGAAGCAGGCTGAGGCTGCATGCACATAAAAACAAACATATGTCCTGAGAAAATGCTGATTAAATAGACAGATGGTGCTCACAAAACAGTCAAAACAATGAGGAAAAATATGTGTGTATGTATGTACCGTATTTATGAGTAATCCTTATTACTCAATTTGAGTGAAAAAAAGACATTTCAGTCGGTGCAGTGTCAAAGATTTCATGAATCCATTCAGTACAAATATTTGCAAAAGGGCTGCAACTGAAAATTATTTTCATTATTTGATTTACGAAATGTCTGAAAAAAAAAGTCCCGGTAGCTCCAAAGTCATATATGTAAATTGCATGATCTCTCTGAACAGCAGTTCAAAACCAAGAGATATTTTGGAAACCAGCAAATATTCACAACTGAGATGATGAACACGGGGGAATTTGTGACATTTTTAATTAAAGGACCAATGTGTAGGATTTAGTGGCATCTAGAGGTGAGGTTGTAGATTGCAGCAAACTGAATACCACATCGCCTCACCCTCCTCTTCCCAGCATGCGTCCCTCCTGGTCTACAGTAGAAACATGGTGTGCAACATCGTGAACTCCAGGAACTTTTCTCTGTACTGTAGATGTAAAGGGCTCATTCTAAGATTGTACAGAAATGAAAACATACTTATGGATGTTACATTACATTTCTGTAAACAAATCCCCATACATCTAACCACTTGTCTAGACCACAAACATCACAACAGCATTCATGCCACACTGAAGCATCGGTCTATATAAACTTGTGTCTTGTCCTTGCATGTGTGTGTGTGCGCGTGCTTGAATAAGCAAAAGAATGAAAAGTAAAAATAAAGTGCAGACACTTGTTAGCAGCAAAGTTGTCTTGTGGCAGTAAAAGTTTAGTCATGAATAAACACTACAGAAAAGTAGTTCCTGTGTCGTGCTTCTCAGCTGCAGGGTAAAGTGAAGTGAGAGTCTGTCAGATTACAAACTGGAGCAGAGTGAGCTGCTCTTTGGCTCTGGAGCGCACTCTGCTCTCATCTCTCTTGGTTACAAAATGTGCCTTTTTGCTCGCCACCAACCAAAAATACATAAATACATAGCATAAACATAAATATACATAACATAATATACAGAACATAATACAACTACATAACTGCTTTAACTCGTGTTTACGCCTGTCAGACGCCTGTGAGACTGAGTGGCTATAGACAGCTGCATGGAATAATACTAATAATTTTTGTTGGCTTGAGCCATGCGAGTGAAAAAGCATGAAATGACGCAAAATGGGGGTTACACACTGGACCTTTAAATAAATACCTTTTAATGAATGATAAATAACTTAATGCACATTTAAAAAGGCATCATAAAGACTGATTATTTAATTATGAAAATAGTTGCATATATAGTTAATTTTCTGTCAGTCATTTCATCTCTAATGCAACTTACCATTACAAAATGCCCTGATTTCTTTAAAGAAATGAATGATGATGTAACCAGGCAACAGCTCATGACTTGTGTGATTCTCACCGCTGTAACATCTCCTTAAGCCAGACAGTTATTTTGCTGGGCTACGGTGCATCACGATCCATCATTGTCTGACATGTGTGAGACAGATGAATGAGGGAAAAGAGGAAAAGACTGAAAACAAGGTGCTGAAAGCATTTAAATCACCGTTAAGTCCAGAGTAGATTATTGTTCATTGTTAAAGTGATGAAAGGTTGTTCAGTGTTGCATGTTGACATTTCCCTTTGTATGGACAGTTTATAGCTTTGATGAATAGTCTGTAGCTGTTTGTATCACACTGGGCTTTGTGGTGTGTGTGTGAGTGTATGTGTGTGTGTGTGTGTGTGTGTGTGTGTGTACGTCTTTAGAAAGTGAGAGACAAAAAGCGAGTCTGTGTGAGAGACATAGATAGAAAATGTGTGTGTGTGTGTGTGTAGTTGTCAGAAGGTCTGTAGCGTGACATGGTCGACTTCCGTTGCCCATTGCATGCTGTTGCCATGGCAACCTGCGTCATTGCCAACCTGCGCTGCTCCAAAACTAAATCATTATCACTCGCTGAGTCTGGGAGGGGAGTGAATCACTACCTTTCAGACGCACACAAACACACGTGGCGGCATGAGGCGACACCTGGCTGGGAGCAACTAAAGTCAGCAGTCGACACCGAGATGTGAGCAGACGCAAGACAACGTCAAATCGTAAAAGCTGAGTTCATTACTGCAGCCTGCTGCTGCTTCAAGCTGAGAGATCTTTTGCCCCTTTTACTGGCTTTGTTTATGAAGTGAGTCACAGGATGGAGAACGTTTTTCACTCCTCCCACAAGGACTGACGATGATTGGCAGCCAGACATGACACTGATATGGATTTTCCAGTTTGAAATGGTAACTTTAAATCTGGGCGGTGTGGTGCTTTGAGATGGTGAGCATCAAGCAGCTGATACATCAAGTGCCAAAATGTATTTCTTTTGAAATATTACACAGTAAGTCAAACAGCTGCTGCTAAAAACATTATAACAGGTGCTGGTCCATAAATTGAAGCATGAAGAAAAAAACTGGCTGCTGCACACTGTGACCAGTAAAATATAATGTACAAATTTATTTTATTCAATATCTGACCCCCTGGGTTTACACAACTGATCAACAACACACCACCACAGCATGCTCGTTGTGAACTACGTGTGTTCCTTAGTAGCTTGAGGAAAGAGGTTGCTTTGGTGTTTGGTGCAAATTTACTATAAGACAAAATTTTGTAATTAAAAATTTAATCAAATAAATGACACAAAATTCCAACAGATGAAAAGAGCGACTGGCAAACCCGTGCTCTAGAATGGGCAAATAGCTAGCTGAGAATAACCATCCAGCATGTACCCCTCAATTCTCATCAATTTAATTTTGCCAACAAATCCTGCCTCAAAGTAACATTACAACCAGGCGTCTAAATCTGGTACATGTAAATGTCAGGGAACCTGATGACTGGCCACATGTCAATGGATCACTGTCCAACTGCCTTTAATTTAGGCAGATAATTTATTGTCTTCCTCCTGGTCTCGCAGTTTCCACTACTAAAGGCAGCCATGTTGCAGGATGTTTTGCCGCTCACTCCAAATGTGGGGGCTTTGTCTGGTGGGAAAGTGACGTAATTGCATACCATCTATAAACCTGCAACCTCAGGGGACAGAAAGTAATTGGTCAAGTTAACAAACATCATATTCTTCAAATCCTTTGCAACCGGTGACACCACCAGACACTTTCTTTGTCATGCCAGCATTACAGCTGTCTACACTTCTGGCTTGTGTTGGGGACTCTTTTTTTAACCTCAGTTTGGTACTCAGAAAGTTGGATTAAAGTCGGCTCATTGACTTTTGCTATTCATTGTTGCATCTATTATAAATAAATACAATGTGTGCTCTAGTCTAAAGCTGTATCTTTCCTGGACTGATATAGCTATTTTTGCCGCTGAGAGGTTGGACTCTGACCCAGTTCTTGCTTTACTAAATGCATAAACCATCACATGGAAACCTTCTGCGATACCAATAAACTCCTCTGATGTTACGTTCCTCTGCTGAGTCCTGGGATTGTTAATCCACTAAACTCTCACAGCACACCTACACAAGTATCCAGCTGACTCATCGTATAGTTACAAATTAGAGTCCCACATGTTTGCAGTGAGTTGTTATTAGGTCAGTTTGTGACACCAGTAGCCTACAGCAGGAATCTCTAGAAACTTTCCTCAATGGGGAAATAATGTGTGGATTTTTTCTTTGTGGTAGTAAAGTGAGTGTTAGTGACACGTTTGTTGATTTTTCTCCACGTTTGTCTTTCAATTTTCCATAAAACAGAAATGACAAACCCAGCTGAAGGGGGAAAGCAGGTTGTTGTTTTTGGCTCGCCTCACCCTGTCCTTTATCATAAAGTGTCAGCTGCCTGGAATGGTTTTCTCCTTTACATTCCTGTCCTGTCCTGTCTCAGCCATTACTTGCCTGGTCTTACTTTATTTCCACTGCACAAGCTTTCTAATAATATATCCGTCTCCCTCAAACCTGCAGCAGTAGTGGAGATTGTTTTTGGGACAGGATGTAACAAGCATGTTTGCAATTACTGTATGATTAAACACAATCTGAATGTATCCCTCGTTGAATGTTTATTCATTAGTGCTGTTTTTCAGTTTCAGTGAGCAAACAGATGCTAATAGAGGATGAGTATCACCACTATCCCAGACTCGCCTCACCTCTGGTCCTCATTAGTTTTTGGATAGGAGCTACAGTGAAACTCCTGTAGCTCCTACACTAATTATTTGAGTCCAGTTTAAGGACCCAGCCCATGCAGAATTACCTCCATATGTCACATCCACACCTCATGATTTAATTGTAATCTTAACATCAGTGCGCATCGAGCCAGCAAGCAAGGGTCTCTATGAAGCGAGGCAGAATGTGAGGGGGTGAAAGGTGCGGTGGTGGTTGGTTATGTTGCATGTTTCATGCAGTAAACTGCTTTTTTATTGCCTGTAACCACGATTGTAACCTCAATCATACTGTTGTAATCAAGCACAGATATTGTTCAAAGTGAGTTAAATCAGCCGAGTACTTTCTTGATTAATCAGTTTATTGTTCAATCTATGAAATCAAACATTGTGGGCAAAAAAAGCTTATTACACTTTCCTAGAGCCTCGGGTGATGCTTTCAAATGTCTTATTTTTGTCCAGCCAGCACCACTATCCAAAGTATATTTGAAACAATAGAAAACAGAGAGAAGCAACAAATCCTCACATTTGAAAAGATCGAACCACGATTGTTTGCCATTTTTGTTTGAAAAAAAAAAAAGAAACAGGAAAGATCAATAGAGTGTTGAAACTGATGCTGTTAACTTTTCTGACATTCAACTAATCAAGTAATTAGAAGTTCTAATTGCCATTGAGCACAATCCAGTGTTTTGGCATTCTTGTCTGATTTTATCCCATATTTATAATTGTCTACATACTGTATTTCTGTCATAATTGACCCTATCTAAGTGTTGCCTCTGTTTGCTCTGTGCTCCAGTAAGTTGGTCAACTTTCTCCTTTCCTGTTCCCTGTGCTTAGATGCTATGTGCGAGGCTTGTTTAATGTTGAAAAAAGGACCAAATTTTAAGATTTTTAAAAGATGTTTCTGGCAGACAGGCTAGAGGTAGTTACATGTTAAGTTAGCGAATGTTTCAGGTTGTTGAAGGGTCATTTTGGCCTTTATGCCACTCAAACTGCTACAAATAATATTCTAAAATATGTACAAAATATAGTTAGTGTTGCAATAGAAAGAAAGAAAAAGAGTAGCAAATCAATGTTACTCTTTTTCATTTGCATTTCAACATTTTTGACCTTGTGATTCACAAAAAAACAAAACAAAAACAACTACTTTTCCACCCTGTCAACGTGACACATTCTTCATTGAAGTTTGGAGTTATAAACATTTCTAATGAGCGACATATCTCAGGATTACAAACCTTCTTAAACTCCTTCTGGTTTGACAAAACTGTTTCATTTCCTGGGAGGGTCACGCTACAAGCACAAGAAAATTACCTCCACTGTTAAATGAAATGTTAAAATCTCAATAACTGCATAAATTGGCATACATTCCCTCTAAAACACAGCGGGAGATACAGTCAGTGTTGTCCAAATGATTAGAAGCAATATTTCTATTGTGCTAGCTCGGCATTTGTAGCGCTGCAGCAGGAAATCAATAGAAATGTAAGTTAGACCCCGAGGACATAAACTTACATGAAATTCAATTAAAGCTACCGCTGCGACACACCTAGAACTTGACTTTTATTCTCTTTTTACCTCGTCCCTATCTGTCTCCTCTCATCTGTTTGATGTTTTGTGAGACATGACTCACTTCTCCCTCCAACAGTTCTCTCACACACAAACTTCAGCCACAGTGGTTTGGTTTTTTTTTGTGTTGGTGACATTTCTTGTTTTCTCTCACATATTTGGAATGCATTTAAACCTTAATGCCATATCCAACAGAGAGGTTTTATTTCTCTTGGCTACCTCTCAGCCCCTGTCGTAAACTGCCAGGCTGGTGATGTACACATAATCCTCCAACACAGATAAGGCTGTTATGTTTGGCTGCCCCCCCCCACCCCCATGACGTGCCAGGTGTTGGTTTCAGCCTGTAATTGTACAAAGACATATGCAGCTGATTATCTTCTATGATTTATACATCGGTGTCTTTGCATGCACAGACGTCACAGAAAGTTGAAACAGTTGGATATGTTAGACAGGCCATGAGGTGGCATTATAGGTAGGTATGAGTGTGTCCATTGATTAGAGCTCAGTGGGAAGGTTAAAGACCATAAAGTGAAGTTCAGATGTGTTTATGATCAATGAATTCATTGTTCATGTTTTGATGAAAGGTCACATCATCCCTACCGTGAGTAAATTGTTCTTTCTTTAAACAAATAAGCACTTTACTGGGAAGCTGCCCTGCTGTGGACTGTATAAAATATCAGAGTGACTGTGACCTTTGCTGCACAGTTGATAAATAAAGATACTCAATGTTATCACACACATAGATGGTGGAGTGTGTGCACAGGTTAAACTCTTTGACTTACGCACTTATAGTAAGGTACAGATCAGTCTTTGCAGATGAAGTTACTCTAGTTCATCACTCTATGACTCTGGCTGCGTTTTAGCTGCAGTAGTGGTGTTGCTCTATCAGTCGATCCATCACTTTTGTCCAGATAGAAATATCTCAATTATTGGATAATTTTTAAATATTTGATGGATTAAATTTGATTAAGACATTAATGGTCCACAGAGTGGATTCTGATGATCCCCTGTCAACACTGGGATTTGAAAATACGGGATATTTTACAGCACTGTCAGACCAGCCATTAAGAATTATGCACAAGGGGACAAAATCTTCCAAATTTGGTCCCCCATTCACACCCACTCCAGGACCGTCACCACCTATCTTTGCCATTAGCAGTGGCACAGATGGAGGCAACCTTTTCCAAATCTCAATACGATTATAAAGCACAAAAGGTCAAGTCAGTTATTTCAAAACACAAAAATTTTCTTTCAAATTAGACTGTGACAGTTATATTCATCCCTCTACCTTAAAAAAAACAAGGACAGGAAAATCACCTCCAATGAATAAGTGATTAGAGAAAAGTAAAATCAAACACAACTGAATAAATTACTGCAAGGCATTAATCATGATCAAATAAATCTGTTCTTCATCAATCAAATTCAATCAGGCTACATTAATCAACATATTGGTCTAACTGTGTGTGGAACTGAAATACCGCACAGAACAGTGGTCATCGGCTACGTTTGTCCAAAGGCCAGAAGCAGACTCTTAAATATTTTAAAAATTAGGCCTAATTATCCTATTTTTCCTCTCTTACAAATATTTCTCTCTCTCTCTCTTTTTTTTGCTATTCAGCAGAGGTAGGACAAACAATATTACAACAGTAGACAGCAAATAGCAAAATGCACTTTGAAACTTCATAATGGTTTACAAGTAACATGTTCATGTCAGCAGCTGTTTAAGATTTGCTGCTGCAGAGGCCCCTTCCTGAATAGTCCTTTCAGTCGCCCCATGTACTCTGGCTATAGATTGTTCAAAGAGAATAATGTTCAAAAAGGACGTCAGCCATTTCACAGGAGTGAGTGCGTGTCGGGGTGTCCATCTTAGAGCTAACATCTTTTTTGCTGCTGTGAAGCCTGAAAACAAAACATAATATTTGAAGGGAGACAGAGCCAGCGATGATGTATCATTCAAAATCAGCAGCCTGGGACAACAAGCACACCCAGTAAATCTGATAGGGTGGAGGATATATCTCTCCAAAACATGGCAACCGCAGGACACTCCCAGCACATTTTTATATATTATGTAAAAATGAACCCATGAAACCAAGGGAACATAAATGACTGATTGGAGAGGGTACGGGTTTCAAGAAAAAATGTTTTCTAGTAGTGAGGTATAGTCTATGTATAAAATTAAAGTGAATACATTTGTGATTAGGATTTTGTGATGTACGGTTCAAGTTGTCCAGGACAGCAGCAAACCAATCCACATTACCGAGCTCTCTTTCCCACGCCTGATGAATAGCAAGTGGGCCACAAGAAGAGTTCATTAACAAAGTATAAAGCTTAGACACCGAACCACTTGACTGAACACCGACATCTACAATGACATGAAGCTCACGGGTGAGTAAAGAATGGCCCCAGGATACACCATGATAGGCACAGATGGTAGAATTACAAAATGAATGTTATTTCTGTTAGTCTATATTAGTGTGGTATGCCCTGACGTTTCATCTAGCGCCTCCAGCGTCTCAACATTTGACTTCTACATGTTGGTTTATGACCTTAAACTCATTACGAAACCAATCAGATTTATATGAACCTCTGTACTTTCTGTTTAGTTCTTAATAGTTAATGTCTGTTGCTGTGCAGCAGGAATTCCATTAAAGATTTTCTTGGTTTCTATTTATGCTGCTTCCTCTTCTCAAAATGTAGGTCATCGAGGACACTATCAGAATTACTTTGAGTGTTTGTATCTTTTGTACTTTCTAAAATATTTAAACTTTTTTTTTTATTTTCTCCCCCATTCAATGAATGACAGAGTGGATGACATCGCATGCAGAGTAGCGTTCAAACTGTATCTCACACCCAATTACAATTACTCACAATTTTCATTCTTCATATATAATTTTTACATCAAAAGTGAAGAAAAATAAGTCCTCTTTCAAACGTTCTAACTATGTGATCAAACAGACTCACACACATTTGGTCTACATGTCTCAAGGTGACAGGAGTGCTCTCCAGCTGCCTCATTGAGTTTAATGTTAACTGAGACTAGAAATTTCAGGGGCAAAACAGAAAATATGACTTTTTTCCCTCGCGGCAGCAACAGCAATGCATTCAGTCCACTCTTTCTCACAATATAAAATTTAGACAAGAGGAATTATAATCTTTGAGTCATAAACCAGAGTTTGAGAGGTGCCTCTCAACTTAATATCTGTTTAATGAACTGTCTGAACCAGGAGTCTGTCAGAAGTTACCATCGCTGTGAAAACCTTAAATTCTATGTGTGGGCATACAGCTGATTGGCTGATTAGATTCTTCTCTGATCTCTGTGGCGTTTACTGACAGCTATGCTACTGATGCTCATGCTGTCGAGTAAAATGGATTTAAGCAACACAGTATTAAATGCATTTTAGCGTCAGCTTTTCTGCAGCCAAAAATCCCACATTAGTTTCTTCAGAAAGTGCAAATTTCTCATGATGCTGCCACTCTGAATGATTCAATCTATTAATGGGGGGGGGGGGGGGGGGGTGCCTGTTTGTTTCCTACCATGTGCTTGTATTTGGCTACCTGAGTGTAGTTTTGTGCATTCAGTTTTTCAGTAACTCAGATGTCCTTCAGCTTACTCGCTCCATCTCCACCAGCAGCATAGCTTTGCATCCAAAAATAGGTAGAAGCACTTATGCTTTTGGTGAGTCTGACCATGATTTAAAATTACTATTGAGACCTACTCAAAAACTATCCCCTGTGCATTAGCCAGGATGTTTTGAGCCTATTTCTAGATATTATACATAGTACATTGTATTGCCAAGCATACTGACACCAACAAGTCTGATGCTGCTCTGTGAATAACATTGTGCTAATTTACTAAACCCCTTTTGTTCTAATCCTAGATGTTTAACCCAGAAAATTCTGTACTCACAGTATGTGTAGCTATATGAAGGTTGGAGAAATAATACAACAACATCAACATGTGGTTGCATTTGAAAGACTGGCATAAAACCTCAAAAGCAATGTTTTACTCAGCATTAAATGACTGAAAACAGTTATTTCATTTATAAAAGCCTTGTGTAATTTCTCCATCCTACAGTTTAACATTATAAGAACACTTATATAACAAACACTAAACAAAAGACATTTCTGCTGTACTGACATTACCAGCGACTAGACCTATTATTATTATTATTATTATTATTTTATTTTTATTATTATTATTATTATTATTATTATTATTATTATTATTATTATTATTATTATTATTATTTTATTATTTTATTATTATTATTGTTTTATTTTACAGTTGTGTTACTTTCTTTTGTTACAGTTGTTTTGTTTTTGTTATTGTTTATGTTTTTTGTGTTTCCCTTCAGGCTGTGCGTTGTTTCAGAACATCCCAGTGGAGGTGGTCTCACGCTAACGGAGACGGACACACGAGAGACTAAAAGAAAGAGAGAAAGATTGCTTGTGTGTGTGTGCGTGCGTGTGTGTGTGTAAGAGCGAATTTGTGGGAGAAAGTGGGAGAAAAAAGGAGAGAGAAAAAGGAAAATAGGGGAAGACAAATGCGAGGGGCGTCCACATATCCAACCAACAAAACAAAAAAATACAATGTATAAAAAATGAAGGGAGTGGACACTGCAGGGGGTTACAGGATTGTGCAAACAAACAAGCACACACACATACAGACAGTGGTCAGGTGTATGTATCCATTATCAAGCTCTAAAGGTAGAAGAACCAGGTAGACCTGAGGGATGCAGCAGCCTGATCAACCAATCACAGAGAGCCTTCAGAGACGCATAAAAGCCTCCCATTGGATGAATTATTCAGATCAGAGGGACAGAGACAGCCATTAACCTACATCTTCCCCAAATACACACATTCCTCCCACCTCTATGCACACCCAACACTCTGTACACACACACTGCTGCAGATTTAGGCACCGAGCCCACCGATTTTGCCCAT
>JAJHUR010095627.1:0-14208 GCA_027495735.1 Lutjanus campechanus | reverse complement strand
AAAAAAAACAGCAGACGGAGTCATTTCCTTGTTGAACAGCTCAGCTTGTCGTCCTCCCTGTTTGGATATTAATGACAATTGTAGTGCAGGTTACATTTCAGAGGAGAAATCGCAGTAATCACAGTCATTTCGAACAGTGTGACAATGATGGCGTGTTTTCGGAGCACAATGCTGAAATCGTTCTGTGTTATTATTCATACTTGAGTTTCTCAAGTGGGTCTCTCTCTCTTGACACACTTATTCACTTGTAATCACTTCTCTTATACATATTTCATTTTTATTCATGATTTTTGTGCATTTATTTGACTGTACTGAGAACAGCAATAGAAAACTTCCTTAAACAAGCCATCAGATTCTATATTTTCTGTACGTTTCTCACATTAGATGATCTTGAAGAGTTTGATGCTAAAGTTCTGCATGATGACATTATTACTGTTTGTCCTTTCATGAGTTAAAAAAGGACTCTTCCTCCAACTTTTTGGATGATCATGAGACAGAATCAAAGCCTCTGAGGTCTCCAGCTTGTCTCTGGTAAACTGGAACATCTATAACTTGTTAATTATAATAAATTTAGAGAAAGGAAGACATCCTTTCTGTAGCTGTATTTCAACTATGCATGTTTCCTTAAAGGGATAGTACACAAAAGATGAAAATTCAGGCATTATCTACTCACCCTCATGCCGATTGATGGTCAGGTGTGTTTTGTTAGTCCACAAAACACTGCTGGAGTTTCACAGCAAAACAGTGTTGCAGAATCTCCTAAACAATCTAAGTGAATTGTGACAAGTTGTCAAATGTCAAAAACAACTGAAAAAATAAAAATAAAATGCTTCCACGCTGCTTGTTTGGTAAAATCCAAGTCTCCTAAAGTCCCGACATGCTGTTTGTACGTGAACATGGCTCCAAGTTAAGGATCTACAGTGAAGATTCAGACTAAAAACATGGTGTAAATAGTTTATTTAAGTCAACTTGGCATGTTGGGGCTTTAAGAAGACTTGTATTCTACCAGACGAGCAGTATGGAGAATTGTATGTTTTTATTCTGTTGTCTTTTTGCGTTTGAAAACTGGTCACCGTTCACTTCAACTGCTTTCTTCTCAGGGTGACTAGATAATGGGTGAACCATCCCTTTAATTTCTAATGACGTATCATGGTCATTTTATGATTCTGACTTTGATGCAGCCAATCAAATCTTGCATAAAGTTGTCACATAATCTTTACATCATAGACTCTGAACAATAACACACATTCGTTTTACTGGTGAAGATAAAGTGTCACAGTCATTTGGCTCTTTTTTCTGCAAATTTATTTATTAACCCCCTTTCTGACACTGTTCTATGTCCTCATTCTATGTCCTGTGTATTAGATCCAGTATAAACGTTTAAATAATACTGAAATGTCGTCAGAATCAGAAGCTGACACACAGGACCTGAACGATGCACCAGTGTCTGGTTTGACTGTTTTGCCACAGGAAGACTTTTATTGACTTTCCTGATTGGATTTTATTCCCAAAACAGAAATTTTCATTGTCTGCTGTCACTTTTGTTTTCTCTATTTACTCGAGGACAAAACATCTGAGCTGATTCTCACCTTGAGAGACAAATTCTTCCATGAACTGTGCCTGCAGCATGAAATGGTTCTGAAATTGACGGAAATGTTTTGTCCTTTTTCTCTTTTTCAGCTCAACCCTGAAAGTCTTTGACGGTCAAAAAACACAGCTGACAAAAACACAAAAAAATCCAATTAGCTGCTGAAACGCTGGTGTTGGGATCGAATCAATGGATGAATGTGGCCCGTGTGAATGTTACTTAGTCTCAAAACGCTAATATGAAATTAGTTATGACATCGGCTTTGGAGGAAAAAAATAACAGCACTTTTGTCCAACAAACTGCCAACTGCTCTGCAGAGCTGTGTGGTAATAAAAGGCACCGATTCTCAAAAATCTGCCACAATCCCTTTTCATTATAACCAGATAAGATACACAGTCTAATTCCAAAAAATCTGAATTTGGAAAAGGATGGAACATGGTACTAAAATTAAAATGACTTCACTGAGCAGCAGACTTACCAAAGACGAGAATGGTTTTGCTTGAGATTATTTTTTTAATGCTTTTATCAGAAGCTCACAAGCTCATGATTTCATTGTCTATGTAAAGCACTTTTTTATCTTAAGATAACAAGGTAATCGAATCAAGGTTGAAGTTGAAAATGTAAGTGGACTCCACACACTCATATTCGAGGTCTCCATAATTCTTCCGTGATCTTGAGAAAACAGAAGAGATGTATCTCGTTGGAAAACAAAGGCGTTTTCTCGAGACCATGAGATAATTAACCTGCTGTCACGGAAAATGAGGTTTGTTTTCTCGAGATAACTAAATAAATGGAATTGAAGAAAATAAGCACAGCTGTTCTTGGCTTACATGGAGGCTTGTGGATGTTTTTTTAAGTCAGAGTTTAAGATGAGATGGTCGTGTGTCTGGCATCGCCAAACTAATTAGACTGGAACAGCGACGTCTCTGATGACTAATTTCTCTGTCAATTAAACACAAATTTTAAATTAGACTAGTCTAACAGTGAGAAAACACTCAGCTGAGTCACTTCCATGGACGCTTCTCGCTGTTGTCACACCTAAAACCACCAAAAATCTCTCCCAGGACACTGATTGGCTGAACCACTTTTGGTGCAGACACAAACAGATAACTCGAAGCCCAGCAAGATGGATTCTTGTGTGACCTCGGAAGGTAAAGACGTACCTGAGCTCGTAGATTCGTCTGGTTCCCAGGCTGCTGGTTTGGGTGACTTGCAAATGAAAGATGTCTCAGCAAAAAAAAGTCCAAACTGTGAATCTTAAATTTACTTGCAGAACAAATAGATTTTTTGCTGCAGAGGGGATGATGGACTTTTACACGTCGGGACCTGACCGTTGAGTCTTTCATGTGGACACGTCCTCCATCTCCGACCCACATTAGTCGGAATTAAAAGCAGCAGCTCTCTCAGATCAGAGTTAAAAACAAAGTGTTCCTTTCAATCTTTCCCTCCCACTCTCTTCTCCTCTCCAGTTATTTTTCTGTTTCTACATCTCGAACATGTGTTTTCTCTCCCACTTTTTTTTTTTTTTTTTTTGCTCTTTTCCACAAAACGTTGGTTTCTCCTCCCACTCCCTCTGAGACTTCATTTTCCTTTTGGGTGTCTGTGTCTTTCTGTGTTGTGTTTTGCTCAGTTTGTTCTTCCTCTTGTCATTTAGATGCTTTTATCGACCTCAGTCATGTCTGCGCTTGTCGACTTAATTTTTGTTGTTGTTGTGAAGGTCTCTCTGTCTTGAAGAAACTGGGATAATCCTCTTTGTTGTTTATCTTTGACTCGACTGAATAACTGAGTTATCTGCTTCACTTCTCTCTGTGTTTTTCTCACTTTATTATTTATCACTTGTTAATCTCCTCAGTTGTGTGGAAAAAAACATTTAGCATTTTTATTCAGACTGACATGTAATGAATACAGAAAGAGACAAATCAAGTCGAGTGAAAACCTCGTATCTGCGAAATGTCTGGTTTCCTCGAACAGAAAAACAACATTCACACGCAACTTTTTCAAAATAAATGCATCTAGAGTGACAGACACTCATCTTTCTTCAAATGAAGAATTGAAAGTAAGTTTAAAGCTGCTAAAAGCAACTCTGGAGAACAACTGCTGAGATTTATTTCCAGCTCGTCGAGCACCGAAGCTTTGGGTCGGTCGGTTTGGTCGATCAGACTCAACATTCAACTATATTTTCTCAAGAGTTGCCTGTAGATGCTTTAAGTTAAATGATAATAAATAAAGATCCCAACACTAGTTTTTACAGTGACGAGTACTCTGACTCTGACTCTGACTCACCTGATGTACACTGCAGGTATGAGTCCTGCCATTGGTCACTTGCTTCAAGCAGCATCGTGGCGTCTGCTATCTACATTTTCAAAATCCCAGAGAAAAAAGAACATGAACCTACATGCAGAAAACAGCAAATTAGCACCTGGGATGCTAATGATACGAATGTAAACAAGCTAACAGGTGTTACCTTTTCATTTGCAGTGATGTAGTTATTTTAATGCCAGAACTCGCCTCCTGATTTGCACATATTCCTCCAAAACATGGTACTCCTCGACACCGTCAGCGTCGTTTGTGATTGATTTAAAGAAATGCAAGGCGGGGCATTTTTTCCCCTGTAGTAGAATGTATAACTACTGAGCACTGTAGAGACATCGGGCCATGCAACACTAACTGATGAGTGACCACTGTTAGCCGATGATTAAGGGTGCTCGATCAGCCAGGGACAAGAACTTCATGGTTCATTCAGTTGCACCTAATGAACTCAGAAATCAATACACGAATGGTCACAGAAGTTGTTTAAAACAGAAAGTTGTGGTTCTTGTTCTTTCACAACAGCATTTTTAATACGTTGGTGCTAAATTCCAAACAATTTAGTCAAGAATATTTAAATAAATAATGTGACGTAAAAGAGAAGGCTTCAAACGGACCTCATGATCGGCCAATACTGCTTTCAGTGATTGATGATTGATGATTGGCTCTGAGCACACTTACCAACAGCTAATGTTCATGTTGTTTCACCTCACAGTTTTATGACCCACATACAAGGGAGCACTTAGAGCACTGATACAGCCTCCACAATATGAACTTATGTGAAAGGATCATCTTGCTCTGCCTGACAAAATTCCACCTTCACATTTATTTGGTTCAATTTCCTTTAAATTTTTTGTGA
This sequence comes from Lutjanus campechanus, assembly GCA_027495735.1. NCBI lineage: Eukaryota > Metazoa > Chordata > Actinopteri > Lutjaniformes > Lutjanidae > Lutjanus > Lutjanus campechanus. The sequence continues at coordinate 9,454 of JAJHUR010095627.1, read as the reverse complement.
TAAATGCTAAGTCACACACTGCACATGCAAATAAACAAAATAAAATTCATAGAAAAATTAAGTTTAGCAGCTGCAAATATTCTGAATATTTGTTCATTCATTTCTGTAGTCACAGTATTTTGCTGTATCTGAATTTGATTTGATTTTCTCCAAATGTCTGCATTTATGTCTTGTAAAAGTTGAAATCATTGCTTCCAGGATTCCCAAATCTGTGTGATCAGAAATTTAACCTACATTTTTCTCTTTTGTTTCTGTTTTAAGGCTTCATGATTTAAAGGCGTGTTTTGTTAATTGTATTTGAAACTAAACTCTTTGTTCTGTTTTCTTGTCATTGCAGATCTTGTCAGATCCTCCTCATCAACATACATCATTTCCCAGAATGCCACAGGTGTGAGCCTTCCAAGTGACCCCACTGCCCAACCCCTCAGCCACCCTTTGGTCAACTGACACATCTTCCTGAGAGGTACCATGGCAACAGCATCCACTCAAAGACCGAGCCGTCCCCAGCTGCTGCTCTGAGGACACCAACAAGGATTCTGGGTGTTTTTAAAAGGACTTGGTTTTCCTTCATCAGGATCCTTGACACAGTGGATGTAATGTAATCTGAGAAAACTGGACAGAAAAAGAAGACTTTTTACATTTTTTTAACAAGATTTTGCAGGATGGCGGCTCACAGGAGGTGACATGTAGCCGCAACGACCTGCAGAAACCTCCCAGAAACTTTTCCTCTGAACGCGGCCATTTTTAACAAGCTGAGATCTGCTGGATGTTGTGACCACACACACACATTAAACAGAAACACATTGGATGAGCTGAGCGAGGAGTTATAAAGTGCTACCAGGTTATTATCGGCCCCGGCACTTCCTATTTTCGTCTTTAATCTTTGTATTCTGAGTAATCATCTTTTTAATTAATGGCGACGGCGGCGTGAAATCTTCCCTCGCCACCCCCCCACCCCTCCTCCTCTTCTCCCCCTCTACTCTCCTTCCCGCCGCCGCCAGAGACACCTGAAACCAATTAGCAACAGCAGATCTAGATGGGGATTAGACACAGGAAGAGCAGCAGAGATTAGATACAAAAACAAAGAGGGGAGAAGAAGAGGAAGAAAAAAACAGTGAGGAGGGAGGCGGGGTTAAAATAAAATCCAGTCAATCACTCTGGGTAATCGATAGGAGGGAGGAGCAGAAGGCGGGGCGGTGGGGAGGATATGGCGAGATCAGGGCAGCAGCAGGCAGCGAAGATAACAACTGGTTGTGAGTCAGCAGGTAACTGCAGGAGCCCCGAGTCTTGACTGACAGGCGCTCCAGCCGCCCAGGACTCATTGTCATTCCCTGCGTTGCAGGAAGGAGGGAAGCACCGAGAAAGACTCTTGGCCGGTCGCCACAATCGCGGCCAATTAAGAGAATTTGATTATATGCCTTAATCTTGGCAGTCAGGTGGAAAAGCAGGCAGGAAGAGAAAGAGGAGGCCGAGCAGGTGCCACCGATACACACCATTATCTCCGTCCGTCTGTAATTGAGTTTGTTTCTGCCCCCGGTGTGTGTTTTCCCCATCTCGTCCACAAACGAGATCCGTCTTTTTGGAGTGGGAAAGCCCTTCTTCTGCCTGAAATGTTCATTTTTCTTGTTTAGCGACAACAAACACTTTAATTTGTGTTTTCCTTTGCCCCTGTCGAGACCAAACAGAGATTTACTCAGTCTGGAGGACATTCTTTCCCTTCTCTTTCCACTATTTCTCCTGCAAGATTTGTCTCCTTCTTTCAGTATGGACATGTCCTATCTAGGAGTTTCCTCACTGCCCCGACAGTCTCCACATTAAGCGTGAGATAAAAGCGAGAAAAGGGACTGATAGACAGAGAGAGAGACAGCAAGGGACCAAATCTGGAGAGGACAGAGCAGAGACTTCATTTCCTCGGTCCTGCCACCGGTCCCCAAAGCTTCACTTCTTCCTCTTTGTAAATTCGTCTTTGTCCCCGGAGTTTTTTCCCAGCTCTCCTCCTTGTGGATCGTATACTCTGCACCGCCGTCCGTCCGTCCGTCTGTCTGTCCGTCTATCCTGGACCCCGCCGAGATTAAACTGGCTTCCGTCATCCAAGGGAATCTTTTGATATCGGCTCCTGGTGTCGTCATCTTCATTCTGTGAGTACTTCAGTCTCTTTCTCTTGTCTGTCTCAGCAAGCCTCTGGGCCTCCTCTGTCTCTCCTCCTCTCTTTTCTCTCCCAGAAGTCTCCTCCTTTCTGTCTGTCCTCTTTTATTCCTCCCTCACAGTCTGTGGAAGATTGATGGACAGAAATAACAAACACTTGGAATACAATACAGAAGCCCTGCGGTACATGATGTTCAGGTTTTGTTGAGATTGACTCATTTCTGAAGTCACAGATTGTCTTCTTTGAGGCTCTGTTGATGAGTTTCCACTTGTTTCTTTCCTTGAATACATTACAGGGTTTAGTAGATGGTTTTGAAGTTTATTTCTGCAGTTATTCTGACTGATGGCCTGTTTGTATTTGCTTAAGTTCCATTATTTTGCCCATAAAGGCTGGAGAGAAGTGGCACTGCTTGGCACAGTAACTGATTTCTTAATCAGCAGTGTTAAAACACACACATGCATGCACACGCACACACGCTCATCTGTCTTGGTGCTGAGTCCAAATTATTGCAAGTTCAGCTCTATTAATTTTCTATGTTAATTGCCACTAAAAGCATTGTGGGACAGTGGGTGATGATGGACTGACCAGAAGCCACTTTCTAGGCAAGATCATAAATGTAGCAGCTGCATGTTGCAAGTAGCAGAGGGTCTGGAAGTCAAGTCTTGTCCTGCTGTGGATATCTGAAGAAGATTGTCCATTTAGAACAGAAGAACATATTTATTTTAATGAGACAGGTGTGTAGGAGAAGGAAGCATTGATCAAAAGTTGCAAGTAAAGTCCTGCACACTGTGCAGTAGGGTTGGGCCAATGGACCGTCATCAACCTCTGAGTTCTTTACCATCGGAACATTGCGATTTATAAGCTTTCTGTGTCTGAGGAAGTGTGTCTCCTCGGAGTTGCCACAAGGCAGGAATTGTGGGTGAAGCTGAAGTGAAGTTGACACGTGGAAGAAAAAAGAAAAAGAAGCTGTTGTTGATGGTCATTTTATTATTTTCTTTCTAGATCGGCCCAGTCAGGTGAACCCAAGACACTCCCTCACATTCGTGTTAATGTGTTTCCAACGACAACAATGTCATCGTCCACCACAGCGTTTCACCGTGGACATCGCCATACGCCAAATCGCCCAACCCTACCATCTTAACTAGCAGTAATACATTTATTTGCAGCGTTTATGTGCTAGACCTTCATCGGGCAAATGGTTTGTGATAAGAAGCCATCTTAAAGAGGGAGTAGCAACCGATCGCATTCCAAAAAATAGGAAGGATTCATGCAATAGGAAGGCATGAACACTAAACATCAACTTACTAAATGACAGACTACAAAATGACACCTGGACATAGAAAATCAAACTCAAGGTCAAAGTCTACTAGATCTAAATCAAAATGATCTATCCATTTAATGTGAGAATTGTGGCACAGATTTATGATTGATGTTTGTCATCTTTTTGCAAATGGAAATATGACTGGTTGCAGATTTACAGCCACTCCCTCTTTAAGATGCTGTATCATGATCACAAACTATTTACTTGATGAGGTTCTGGGGTTTACTGCAAGTTAGGCAGCGTGCAGGAGTTAACCTGAAACATGATGCGTTTCCCATAAAGGGGGGGTATTGCACAGGTCATGGCAATCTGGAAGAACCATTATGGCAAAGTTAGCAAGAGCCATAGAGCCACAGAAAGATCATTTATGATAAGCACAGCAGTTTGAAACATGAATTATTGTTTAATGATCACAGAATCAAAAAAGGACAAGTCCCCCCTCCCCTTCTTCTTCTTCTTCTTCTTCTTCTTCTGTTGAGTGTTATGGTGGTGTTGTGTTACCACCATCTGTTGCACTGTTTGTCCCTTGCCCCATTTCTTCCAGCATTGCCATTACAAGGTTGAAAAGGCACAAGACGGAAATGTTCCTGATGCATGTGACAACAGTAAAAGTCACTTGTCTGAATGGTTGTCCCAGTGACTTACTGGGAACTGTGTGTGAAATATCCTACTGATTTCAGTCCCACACATGTGGGTGGGACCATTTCATCACAACAGTCTATTTGATGTCTGTTTGATTCGCCTGTTTCTGATGTGGGGCCAATTTGGGTTGGAAACGTTCCACTTTTCTTAACGAGGGAGGATGACAGTGTTATGAGTCCTCTGGGAGATTCAGTGTCTCAGTCATGCCGTCAGTTCTTTGATTGATTTTTTTTCTTCCTGCAGGGAGCTCTTGGTTTGAGTTTGTTTTTATGAAAATCAACCTGCAGAGGCTTGAAAACTTACTGGAAAGAGAAAATCCATCACAGTGAACAGTATTAACTTTATGATGTTTTACTTAGAGTTATTCATGACCTGGAATAGTTTTTTGGCAGTTCACTCTCAAGTCCTGGATGACAGAGTCCTTGAAACCACAAACAGGTTGTGATTTTACATCAGGGAGTTGATATGATGATGTCACTTCTTGTTCAGCCTCTCAGTTTTCTTACATCTGTTTTCATAGGAAAAAAAAACGAAGGGTTTTCCTGAGGTTAACTTTACATATTCTCAGACAATTCAGCTCCACAACAGCAGCTGCTGTTGGAAATTAAATCTTTGTTCAAAGCTCCCATGAAAAGTTCACAGGTGTCATCCTAACTTGGTTTCATCCATGTACATAAAATCCACTGAAACACTTTTATAGAAACCTTGGACTCACCTCTTCTATCAAACTATGACATTTAGACTGCAAAGGTCTGTGGGGTTATGGGAAATGATGTCCATTACAAGCTGCTAAAACTGAAATGTTAGATTGTTTAATGTGCATCCTGACAATGAACCAAAGTCCATTAGAGTCTATTCAGTCACAGGAGAGGATGCCTCTGGTTCATTCACATATAACAAAAGGTCGTCTGCATACAATGACACACAACGTTCTGTCTCACATCCTCTGTAAAAGTAAGAGTAGAGTTTGTCCAAGTGACCAGTTTAAAAAAGAAGCTCTGCAGAAGATAATACAATATTATTCTAATCTTGCAGGTGTTGTGACACCCAAAAAATTTACAGCCACTTCTTTTACAATGTAAGCCGCTGAGAATAAGTCTGTTGGGTCGCTGTGCATCACATGATGTTTGCATTACACGGTTTGGCCACTGTGTCAAATATGCTTCAAAGCCCAGTGCACTTCCTGGGAGCTAGAACCGCACATTGTTTCAACGGCCCCTTATTCTAAAACCCTAATTCTCTGAAAAATGTCCCGTTGGACCAAAAACCCAACTCGTTATCGCAATAACGAAAACCCACTGCCGCGAAGGTCCATTGTTTGGAAAATCTACACCCTACCTGTTTTGCCCTTAATATATTAGTGTGTTTTAACAGACCAGTAGTCAGGTGACCCTCAACAATAATTAAGGTGGTCAGTCAAAACGATTGCAGTTTGGTTTGGTTTAGGTGTCAAAACGACTTATCATCAAAAGTTCATGGTTTTGGTCAAACTAAGTCAGTTATGTTATGTCAGGTAAGTTACGCATGCAAGTTCAAAACAATGGGCTTTTCTTTGATGAATGGGCTAATGGTTCAATTGGACATTTTTAGGACTATTGGGATTTTGGAATGGCTTCGCATCATAAACAGCCACTAGCAGCTTCTGTCAGACCGGTAACATTTCTGTGTCGTCTGAGAATATAATCTGTGGGATAGTGCTCATTGTCTGGGACAAAAAACTCCCCAACAGTCTGAGTAATGAAGTGAGAACAAAATGACAGTTGAGTCTGATCATCACGCTACATAGTATTTCTACTTCGTGACTGAACACCACTCACACCAGCGTCACAGGAGTGTTGGTCTCTTCACCTGCTCTCTGTCCATCTGCAGAGTTTTGAACTCATGATACATTTACTCTGAGGTGTTCTGCTGTGGACAGTTATAGAAAAACCTGCATCTGACTCACCTGCTTTCTGGTGACTCATCCACACGTCGACATTTAAGCAGCTGAAACTCTGCACGAATATACTCATTCATCATCATCACCGTCGTCATCTAATTGGTTCAACCACAGGGAACGTACAGCCTGTTCCTGCAGAACTGTTTCAGGTGATCATAATGTTGAGAACTGGGCTTTAAATTTCTGATTATTGGCTTTTTTTATAATCTTTCAAGAGAGAATTGATTTTTCACTCACCCCTACGACAAACCCTGTGTGGATGTGATATGATTGTCATAATTGTTGTATGACCTGGCTGCGGTTAAAAAAATAAAGGTGTATTAGACTCTTCCAAGAAGTAGCATGGTTCCATTTCAGGGCTAATAAATTAAATGATATCCAATCGGTGCAAAGCCTGCATACTTGCTGTTATCCAGTGCAGCATTTTGGGCTGTGTCGGAGGTGTTTGTGATACTGGTACCAGAACAATCTACTCTAGATCACAGGGTTCAGCATTATTTTCACCTGTCTGTCAAGCAAGTCAGTCAGAAAACTGCTTAACCAAAGTCAATCTTACTTCCCCCTGTACAAATGAACTTACTCAGTAATAGTTATCAGTTATTATAGTTATTATGACCTGTAATCTTTAGTTCAGATAACTTTTTACATAAACTTGAACCCTCTGTTACATGAACTTGAAGTTTATCTAAAGAAGAAAAGTAAATTATCTCAACAAAAGATCAGTAATCAAAACTCTGAATTTGAGTTGGGCTCAAAACTCAAAAATCTTTTGCAGTCCGTTGCCTTGAAATTTTGAAATTTTTGTTCTTACAATGTTGTCACCAATAAAATGTCAGAAAATAGTGAAAATGTTTGTTCCAGTGTTTCAAAATCCAAAGTGGTGTCTTTAAATGTCTCATTTTGCTACTTTAAAAGCAGAAAATCAGTAAATCTCCATATTTGAGAGCCTGGAAACTTTCAGACATTTTCACCTGCAAGTGAGTTTCCAGATTTACTGGCCTGATGGGGCATTTTACTTGCCCTGGGCAAGTGGGCAAATCCTTATTGTTGAGCTTTGGATTAACTGAATAAAAGTCAAATTCCACACTAAGCTGATAGAAGTAAAGAAAAGACACAGGAGGACCAGCAGCTCAAGGTCGTTGCTATGGGTGGGATTTAAATGACAGGAGGAGCAGCTGGTTCACTGCAAAACAGGAGGTCACTGTGGCTGTAATTATTACTGAGGTGGAGGTGAAAAATGACCCACATACGAGCTCCGGACGGGATTAAAACCACTGACCAGAGAGCAGGTGAGAAATAAATTAGAATCAGCCCACCTCCGCTACAGACATAAATCCAGTCTGTATGGGGCTTAAGGTATTTCATGCCCTCCATACAGTATTTGATCTCACCTTTGTCGGCCTCCTTTATCCCCATCTCTGCCTGCTTTACTCAGCAGCTTCTCCTCCTCCATCACCCCGGTCCTCCTCCTCCTCCTCCTCCTCCTCAGCACGCGTCGGAGTGCGTCATGGTGGGCGTTCAGTCAACTCCCTGCTCTCAATCTTTCTTTTTCTTTTTAATGTTTGATAATAGTAGAAGCCTCGGAAGTAATGTTCCTGCGTAGGAGGAGAGAATCAATAAGGCTTTATTCAGCTGGTGGATCCCTCTGTGTGTGTGTTTGTGTGTTTGTGTTTATGTGTGTGTGTGCATGTATATGAGCAAATATTCCTGTGTGTGTTTGAGGCTCAGTGACGGAGTGCGAGTGTGTGTGTGTGTGTGTGATTTGAATTTTGATTTGAAATAATCGGGCCGAGCTGCGTGTTGCGATGAGCTCCTGCAGGACTTGATTGGTTGATTAGGAGCGATTGTGTGTTTCTGAACGCAGCCTGTTTATGATACCGCAGAGCTTCTGATGAAATATATCAGCTTTAATGGATTCTAATGGACAAGCAACCTTTTGTTGCTTTATGAAAATAATCTAAGCACTGTATTTTATTTTGAAGGGTGTGATTTTCAGCAAATACAAGATAAAAAGGAGGAAAAACAACAACACTTCAGGTGATCTGGGGAAAGTCTGAACAAGCCAAGAACAACAGTTATGCATAAATATTTGGTGCAGACACTCAGCAGTGAGATCTGCATATACACCACTTTTATTTTGCATACATTTGCACAAACATTAAATATGAATTAGTGTGTTTTTCCATAAGCTAATTATGTGAATATAGTCAAGAAAATGCAGCATAATTGCCTGGTACAGCTGGACGTTTCATCGCTGCTTCCCACCTGAGATGCATTTATGTCTTTTAGTGAATTTTCTCTTCTGATCCACATTTTTTCTCTTTCATCACCACGCTAAAAGAGAAGAGATGCCACAAAACATCTCCTCGCATCTGGAGTCAAACTGTCCAACCCATCACCTCTGTTCTTTTTGGTTTTTGTCTCGGTGGACACTCTACAGACGGCCAGACAGAACCTGCTTTGAATGTCTGACCAGCACCAAGTCCAAGGTGTAGACTAAGACCAGTTTTAATTTCTATCAACTGATTCTGCATATAAATGCTGAATCTGTTTGCAATGGACAAGATTTAGTTGTATGCAGGTTTTAAACATTTAGACGTTTTCCCTGGACCTAAAACGGCTCACATCTCAAGTTGCTGATCAGACTGTTAGCAATTAACAAGAAGAACAAGTCTCATCAGATGATAGCTGATGGTTTCTGAGATGAGACCAACTAACCATATGTCCAGTGGACCGAAAGCCCATTTACCCAACAGCTCTTTATCCTAAAAACAAAAGCCCACTGCTCCCAGGGCCCATTGTTCTGTAAATGTACACTCTCCTCAGAGTCTTTTCCCTCTAATATCTTGTTGTATTTCGGTGTACAAACATTAGCTGAGTAGTCAGAGTAACAGTAGTCTGGTTTTTCAGGTTTTGACGGGCAAACAGTTGCCGTTTGGTCAGATTTAAGCACCAAAGTACTTTGTTAGGTTTAGATCATGTTTTGGATTAAAATAAGTACTTTTTTTTATTCACGTTGTCGGTCAAAAAGGTTGCAGTTTGGTCTGGGATTTCTGAATAATGGGCCGCTGGAACAAAAGCACGGCACCAAATTAACTGCTACTTGCAGCCGCCACCAGACCTTTAACGCTTGTGTGGGTGGGATGGACACTGCTGATTGGCTGGAACAAAACAAAAGACCCTTTCCCCAACAGAAAACATAAACAGCAACATGGACATAATGTCAGACTGAATAATAAAGTGAACACAAAATGACCATAACACCACTTATACCAACATCACAGGAGCGCTGTTGTTCTCACCTGCTCTCTTACATCTCATACTTCATCAGCGGACAGTTTGAATTCATGATACATTGTTCTGTGTTTTAACAAACACCTGTTATAGAGAAACCTGCATCTGACTC
>JAJHUR010095626.1:1433-13474 GCA_027495735.1 Lutjanus campechanus | reverse complement strand
CACACACACACACACACACACACCCCACATCCAATCTGTTCCCTACCTCGCCTCCGTTTTCATTCTCCCACTCCTGCTCCTCTCCTGCACTTCTTTCTTGTCCTCTCAACCCATCCATTCTTCCCTATCACTCCTCTTTAGAGCATCTCAGCTGAATGCAGTGTGTGTGTGTATGTGTGTGTGTGTATGTGTGTGTGTGTGTGTGAGCACGCACATTTATTGATCACGGAAGAGAGAATAATGAAGACATTTCTTAACAAATAATTTGATATGCAAGTTGGCACACACAACCATAATTAAATATGTGCATCCACATAAGGTGCGCCTACGCATACCTGCATGCTTTCTCTCACTGTCTCACACTACACACACACACACACACACACACACTTAGCAAAGTCATAAAGTATGCAGAGAAGTGGACTGGCGCCAAAACAAGCCGTTGGGCTTTGAGGCCTCATTTCCATGTTGGAGCCCATTTTAACTAGCAGACTGACTCATCGTTAATAATTAACACTCACAGTGACGCTCAGAAACAAAGCTCTGATATAAACAAGGGAGAATCTCCACTACACAATGTAGACTTGTGTGTGTAATGCACACACGTGAGTAAAAGTGCCGAGCTGAGGAATTAAGTGCACCGAGAGCGGGGCAGTTTTCTCTTCACATTCCACCTCACCTTTTCAAGGTCTTCATTTACCTTTCACATTATTCTGCGCCTGTTGCTTCACTCACTCTACAAAGAAACAGCTATGCTGTTTACTTGTCACGCTCTGATGCCTCACCCAATTCTTTTACCAGTCTTTCACCTTTTTATTCCTTTGCATTCTTGCTCTCTTTACAAAAATTGCCAAGTCCTTAATTCTCCACATTTCTCAATTCCATTTTTTTCAATTTGTTTTTTTTTTCTTTATTAACTCACCACAAAGCCAGCATTCAAATCTATATGCACCCTCTGCCTTTATTTTCCTCCCCATAGTTTATTCCATTCTCCCTCTTGGCAGCTCAAAGCCCGCCTCGCTCCTGTCTCAGTTGTGGACGTCCCCTGTGGATGCTGGTTAGACAGGCCTGTCACTACACTGCTGGCCAGAGAGACAGACATCAATATATCGCCACTCTGCTGCCCCTACTCATCATAGAGGGACACGACGGGGAGGCGGAGCAGCAGGGAGGGTGGGTAGTTGGTTGGGGAGGTGAAAAGGAGAGGAAAGTAAAGAAGAAGAAAAAAAATCGAAGGTGGGGCCTGCCATCCCTCAGTCTGCGCTGTCTGATTTACAAGCCTATTGGATTTTAGACTAACATGAATCACGGCTGCATAGAGGCATTGCTGCCTGACAGGATGACAGAATGAATGAGACACATCACTCCAACTGTGTGTGTGTGTGTGCGTGCGTGCGTGTGTGGAGGAATGGGAGAGACAGGGGTATATTTAAACCACTAAGATCGTATAAAAAGACATTTCTGTGGTAACAATGGCACTTAGTTAGGATCTTCTCATGTTCTCAGTACTGCATGTTCTCCGGCTCTTAGGAATCCTGTCGATTGTGACAGTGTACTGGATGTAACTATCTGTACTTATCTGTGCACAGTCAGGGAAGAAGCATTGATATTCTTTACTGTAAGGATCTGGGTGGGCAGGTCAAAGTAGCAGTTTGAATAAGTTTCTAGTTACTTACAGAAACACTGCATGCAATAGTCCACCTTCCATCTTCTCTTTCCCTCTCTGTCAGGTTAAATCCTGGAACTGTGGACCTTTTCTGCACAGTGCAGCTAAACACTGGGCTAAAAAAAGAAACTATAGATCTACACATATCAGCTACTTTTTTGTTAAACTGTTGAAGTACTAGTGTGTAGGATTTAGTGGCATCTAGTTGCAAGCTTGCAGATTCCAAACACATTGTCTCACTCTCTGTATCTAGATCCAGTGTTTGGTAGAGCTGCAATGGTTAACTGATTATTAAATTCATCAAAAACTACTGTGTTCTGACAATTGATTAATCATTTTTAGTAATTTTTAATTAAAGAAAAGGTCTTTTTCTGATTCCAGTCTCATTCTATGATAACAAAAACACAATAATCCTTACTTTCAGGTGATTATACACTAATGAAAACATACTTACAAGCTGAATATTACATTACATTTCTACCATAGACTGCCAGTAGAACGTGTAAATCTTACACACTGAACCTTGATGATGTGAAGGATGCACTGCTTGTGTGTGCGTATGTGTGTGAGAGAGAGAAAGAGACAGAGTTCATGTCTTTAATGAAGGTTTACTTGTTTTGCTACTCATAAACAATACAGAACATCATTTGGAACAATGCATCTGTTTATTTAATAGCCTATATCTTTCCACTAGTGTGGGCGGGGGAGAAAGAGGGCACTCTGAAAGCTTCTCTGCTCACAGCAGCAGCATCAGCCCCTTACAGAGAGGCGTGATCCTGACAACTGTGCTACTATATTGCATTAAGTTGTTTAGGGTTAGGGTTTCATTGAAGCATATATTTGTGAGTTGGGCAGTGTGGATTAGCTTGGATGCGGGTCAGGTGGGTGTTAGTCTTAAAGGCTGCATTCACAGTGCAGCCACAAGGGACCCAAATAATTTTTTTTGCTCATATGTGACTCAAATCTGTTTTTTTCATGACAGTGTGAACAGTAGCCATCATACTGAATCTGATCTTTTCAATTCTGATTCACACCTCTTTCATATGTGCTTCTAAATCAGATACAGGTCTGATTTTAACAACGCAACCTCAGTGTGAGCAGTCATATTGGAATTCATGCGGCTCACTCGCCTGAAGTGTCTTGACGCAAGGCCATTGTGGAGAAGCGCTGACAGATGTACTTAAAAGTGGTCCATTACATCCAGAAATTTTGAATGAAATCTGTTTTTGTGAAGCCATTCACGTCATGATCCCACCACTCACACTGGCTCACACTCCACAACCACGCACACCTCCACACAGAAGTAGCAGTCATCTCTTCACAAAAGCCGTCATTAAAATTAGTCTCTCTTTCTCCTCTTCCTTGTTATTATCTGCTCATGAATTCACTGGACTCCACCGCACGTCAGCGTATAAATGAAACTGTACATAGTCTTCAGTGGCTTCTATTTTTTCTTCTGTATAACAGCATGCTACACATGTAGTCTTTTTTATTGGTCTTTTGTGCATGCTTTCACTAATATTGGACACATTTAAAAAAATAGTGTGATCAGCCAAACAACCAAATGCAGCACAGTGTTGGAAGTTTCTGATCCTTTACTAAAGTAAAAGCACAAATAACGCGCTACAAAAGTAGTAGAAGCAGTAAAAAAGAGGTAGGGTGCCCCTATAGCTCAGTTGGTAGAGCATGCACCCCATGCACTGAGGCTGTTAGTCCTCTGCAGCGGTCGCTGATTCAACTCCTGCCTGCAGCCCATTTGTCGCGTGTCATCCCCTCTCTCTCTCTACCCCCTTTCCTACCCAAAAAGTAATCTTAAAAACCCAAAAAGTAATCTTAAAAAAAAAAAGTAAAAAAAGAGGTAAAACTATGTACAATTCATCAAGAAAGTGAACTATCGGTATCAAAAGTAAAAGTACTCAAATGGTCCCAGTGATTGTTACATTATTTATCATTAGATTATTATTATTCATGCATTATTATTTAAGCAGCATTTAACCCTTGTTGTTTTTGGAGCTAGGATTTAACTGTTATATGAGGCTGCAAATAATGATTTTCATTAAGGATTAATATGCTGATTATTCTATTAATTTGATTTCTTGATCTGGATCCTTTCACAGTTTTATCGGTTAAACAAACAGTGAGAAAGGCCCCTCACAATCACCCACAGCTGAAAGAGACATCTTCAAATGTCTTTTTGTGTCCAACCAAGAGCCTAAACCTCAAAAACAGTTCCCTGTAATTTAAGATAAAAACCTACCATTTGTGAAGATGAAATTATAAAATGTTTGGCATTTTTGCATGAAAATGGTTTAAACAGTTACTCAGTAGGAGTAAAAAGTACAATATTTCCCTGTGAAATGTAGTCGGGTATAAGTATGAAGTGTCAGTATAGGTGATTAAATACTTTAAACTACTGGCTGTGAATTATTTAAGAATTAGTCAACCATATTCGTATATGAGATGAACCACAACTTTACTTTATCTGCATCACCCAAAAGCAGCGATCTTTTGGTTTATGATGGCCAGATTTTATGACGTTATCTTGACCTCATTTACCTTCTTAGCATTTGTCAGGTATGATCTGGCTGCCTCCTTCAGTGCCTTCCACTCCTCCGTCTCCTCCCCCGTCACTTCTCTCCCCTCTCTTTCTTGCTGCTCCTTTGCTTTTTCCAGCTGGAGGTAGCACACCCAGCCGGAGAGATACCACACCTGGGAGGCACAGAGAAGGAGAGGCGGGTTGAGGGTGTGTGAGGTGCAGAGATTCAGACAGAGAGAAAATGTTCTTTGTTGCAGTAAGTGAGCTGTGACAAGGGAAACAGATTTGTAACCCTCACAGAGCATGTCTGCATGAAATCCCACATCTTTCTTTGACAAACAGGTTTCACACATATAACACTGAATCACACACATACGCAATCCGTCACTCACATAATATCTGTCAGCCTGATCCAAATCTGACATACAGTATGCTGTCCTCATTTGCAAATCCTGCATAAATGTAAATGCACATGTGCACACACTGTAGCTTCACAATGAATCAAACCTGTGACTAATGACTTGACCATCTGTCACTAACAAGATGTTTTTTTTAAATCTTTTTATAGCAAAAGATGTAATTACTTTATCGAAATATATAATAAAACATAATATAATGAAAAATAAATTCCCTAAGGCAAACATCTTCCTCGCATTTCAAATAAAAACATACTCACAGTTTGTGTTGTGGACAATATTGGCCTTGCTTTTAAATTAGAGGAGGGTTTTTTATATTCTCTTTGTCTAACTGTTTTTTGTTTTTTTTTATTAGGCACATTTTCACTTTTAAAATATTTTTCATGAGTGTCTTTATGCCTCGATAGAAACTGTGGAGGAACATAAGCACCAGAGTCCTGTCTCAGAAAGCAGGATTAGTACTAACAAGCTAACTTGGCCTCGATTCTGGGTTTCTGGTTCCACATTGGTGGCTCATTTTTCAGCAGTGTACCCATCATGGTAACTTCAGCTCCACACCATACCTCCTCCAGAGCAGCTTATGTTCAGGGCATTAATTAAATGCAAAAATATAAAACAGCCGCCTCCTCAGAAATCAACTCTCTGGAATCATTAATACCATTGCCATGTTTTGACAACCCTGGATACAATAATGTCATTTACAAAACATCTTTTTAGTGAAAACACAATTAAAGTGAAAGGTATGTACTACTGAATCAACAGGCAGTAAAAACTGTTCATGTTTAGTGAGTGGCAGAACCACTTGATAGCGAGATCAGAATGTCAGCAATATTTACAGGCATATTACCCGCTTTGGCAACGGAGAACAACATCTATAAATAAAAGGAAGTTTAAATGAGCATTAATGCAATAAAAGTCACTGTTGCATATTGATGCATAAGCATGATTAGTCCATTATACCGCTGATATTTACTGGAACATAAGAGAGACAATATCAATATGAAGTACTCGCATAGGTTTAAGGTGACAACACAACACTGTATTAATGAACTCAATTAACACGACTTTATCTATATAGTACCTTATATCCATAACAGCCTCAGTAATTTACTGAAATTGCCTGATGCCATGCTCATCAGGCCCATTCTGTCTGTCTGCCTCAGTCTGTGCAATATCTATTTACTGAAGGAAGCTTTTGATCGACTTTCTTCAAGCATCATGTTGGTTCAATTGCTATGTTTTCACAAGAAGACTAAACAGTATCATCATATTATAAATACACAGCTTCAGGTCCATCAACGTAGCAAATGACCGGCTATTATTTCACACTCCTGCCTCATTTTTTACTACATATCAACAGTAGGATTGTATTGAGCCAACAGAGAATAAGATCAATCACTGCGAGAACACACCTTGTGTTGCTCCAGTACGTTTGCTGTCTTTTGATATAATGCAGTGTATTTGCTAACACTAGGGCAAAGCATTATGACTTATGAATATCATCTTGATATTTTTAGGCTACTCCTCAATATACATATATTCTACATATTCTATATAATACTGTGGGGTTTTCAAATAGGTAATATATGATGATATTATAGAATATAATGCATCTGTAGTATAAAACATAGGTTTCTGAACTTCTTCACGTCAAGGCCCCTTACACTTGATGTACATTAGATCAAGTATCCCCAGTTTGAGAGGATATGTCCTTAAGGAATTGCCTCTGTGTAATCTGGACAGTTTGAAAACCACTGAGCTTAACTGTCCAACAGTATATAGTAGTTAAAATGAGCTCAAACTTAATCATCTACAACAGTAAATGCAGCAGTAATATGAATCCAAAACCAACATATATGATTCATTCACAGATATTTGGTGATAATTTTACCTCCTCTGTTTAATTTTTACAATCTTCAGCAAGATTTTCACACCAGATATGTGAACATTATTCATTTCAACAGAGCACAATGTAGAATTACACATTAAGGGCCTCTTAACTGGCCCTAACTTGGCACCTGATGAAAATATGTTAAAAAGAAAAAGCCCTCAGAACTTTATTTCTAAAATAATCCCACTGCTCTGGAGTTCAAACAGTGAGAGGAGGCATATTTTTAACAACAAGTTAGTATTCTGAAACACACCAAAATCATCTTGTTCTCATTCTTTCCATAATCACACATTTTTCTCCTACATAATCACATACACTGTACTCTGCTTGCTCTTCCACCCCTAAACACAATCATATTCGACTCCCAGTGAACTTGGAGGTGTGTGCGCGCCTCTCATCTAAGGCCAAAGATCACCTCCCTGAATGTTCTTCGAGCACCGAGATACAAATATTAGCTTTATTCATTATTCATTGAGGGCAGAGGCAATAGGGACCTGCACCTCTGCCAAATCAACCATTTAGCTAACAAACACATCAAGGCATGCCACACTGAATTCAGAATTGCCGCTCAGCATGCTGAGTGGGAGGCTACCCCCTGCAGCCATACTTATCAGAACAACAGCAGCACTGGGTAAATGTAGTAATGTTGCAGAACCAGCAGTATGACATTTTTATCACTGAAACATTTTCTGAGAATGCAGAATCTCGGAAAGAAAATTGTCCCCGTGTATATGTGTGCATATCCAAGAGAGAAGGAGTGAAATTGGGTCACTTAAATTCTTAACTTCTCCGCAAAATGAGAACCACTGCTTGTCTTCAAAAAACAGCTCGAACAAGGCTGGAAAATTCTTTACAGATGGTCCACTGTGAAATATTTGTGTATGTGATAAAGATGGACTTGTGCATCTGTACTAAACATTAAAACATGAGAAAGTTAGCTAATTAAGAACTTCAGAAAATCCACTCTACCCTTCCACAACCCCAGACAGAAGCACACATAATAAAATAAACGCTGCGTCTGTCAATCAAATCACTGGGACTATTGTCATTTCAAAGTGAAGGCACATCTTAGTTCCCATATGGTGCTGCTGAAGGAAGAACAAAAGCATCATGAATGAACGGAATACCTTTGAAACCAGATTTTCAAGGAACTGGCTCACTTGTTTGTGCAGACTTAACATTTTATAAGTAAGGTTCCAACTTTGAGATACGCAGGAGCAGGGAGACGTGAGGAGGCGAGAGCTAACAACTTATCTCCTGCACTGGGGGGCGGGGGGGGGGTAAAATGTGTCTGTCATACACTTCTGACATCACTAATATGACTCTAGCAACACAAGAGTGATATGATCTGACAAAACACTTCCTGACCATTAGAACTGGTGACTGTACACGTGTGATTGGCTGTAGGCCCGCTCAAATCGAGCGTCACAGCTGTGCATCTCTGGAGCGAGTTTAAAAGTTCAGCCCCCTGATGACTGCTCTCAATCTGTCAGCTGAGGGGTGTGTGTGGGAGGCTGAGCCTGAGGGGGAGTGGGGGAGAAAGAGGGAGAGACAGTGCTGCGCTCTTCTATCTGACACTCAGTGGCACACCTTCACTTCCTCCGCCACTAACAGTGGGGATTTGGAGCACAGTGACAGCACATAGTTCCTACTAAAGCACAGAAAATACTGCCATTTACGCCACTCTTTAATAAGCATTCAAGTTCTCAGTCACTCTCTGTGTGTGAGCGCGCAAGTGTTGAGAGCAAGTAAAGCAAAAGTGTGGGTGTGTAGGCACTTCTTTGTGCACAGGCATAAACAGTGGCTCAGCAGAAGCAGCTGAGTGCTCAGGTTGAGACTTTCTCCTTCCCGCTGAGGTGATGAAAGATTTGCCTACAAGTTGATCTGATCCAACAGTGGTTACTGGATCACAATAATAAGACTGCCTGCAAGGGGACACATGAAAACATATCACTTAATCCTGTGCTTTGACAAGAAAAGCACACATACACACACCTCTGCCAGGACACAGAGGGGCCAATTCTAAAAGAATGGATTGTGGCTGCTGATAGCACCATGAATTGCACATCACTACCGATGCCACTATCTACCCCATCTCCAGTCCAATTTTCAAAAGATATTACAGCGCAAACACACCCACAAAGTTTTGCGGCTGAGTGCAATTTGCCCTTGTTTTGCTTCTGTTCTCTTTGCTAATATTCATCTGCAATTTTCTGTGGTGGTCCCAGTAATATTTTTTCTAAAAGGAAAAGTTTGGCACTTTTCATGTGGATGTCCAGTCAATGTTGATAGTAAATGTAGTCGATTAAAGAAACTCCTCACAGTGTGTTATATTGAACAAGAAAGCTGTGTTCTACTGTTGCAAAATCTGTTCTTTTTCCTGCATCACATCACTTCCACGTGTGCGTGATCACTGGACCCACAGCTTGTCCACAGCTAATCTTGATTACTACTGAACCAATCCGAGCCTAATTTGTTTTGTGCACATTCAGGCCTATATGCTGAAGAACCTCTGTGATTAAAAATTTTGGAAAAATCTTTAAAAAAAACCCCCAAAACTTTATATCTTTTGTGCCCTTTTATTTTCATGGCTGAAGGCATTGGGTTTTAAGGTCATCCCATTCTTGTGAAAGCAATATCTCAAGAACGCCTCGAGGGAATTTCTTCAAACTTGGCACAAATGACTCCTTGGACTTAATGATAAACTGACTAGATTTTCATGGTCAAAGGTCAAGGTCACTATGACCTCACTAAACACATTTTTGCCCATAACTCCAGATTTCACACACTAACAATGGCAAAATTACACACACAAATGTCTTACAGGATAAAATAACGAGCTGATGAGATTTTATATCCAAAAGGTCAAAGGTCAACTTCACTGTCTGCCTCTGGATAGCCTGGTGGCGTACTAAATCAACTAAAGCTATGTTTTGGGCAACAACATAATAGCTATAAGCTAGGGTGGTGACAATATGGCAACATGGGTATGGGCACAAAGACCTCACGTGCAATGCATCCTGGTACATGTAGGCACTGCCGGCGCAGCTCCGTGAACAAGAGAACTCCACTTTCTTGGTCAATAAATATATAAAGACTACGTTCACCATCGACACTGATTGGACATCCACAGGAAAAAATACTTAAAAGTCTACTGAGGAAGCATATCACATGATACTGTTCCAGTCAAAGAATGTTCTAAATACAGCTGCAAGAACAAAAATTTCCACTCATACCTTATAATGTTTGATTTTATAGGGAACTCATTCTAATTATAACTAGCCTAATCATCTATTAACTCCCCCTGCTCTTTCAGTCATTTCTAACAGCGGGATGTCTCTCTTTTTTCTATGACTCACTCTGTATTGAGTGTTTTGTCAGAGTGATTGTTATCTGTGGTGTTTTAACTGTGCACTCTCACTCAGGCATCTCGGCGCATGGAGAGCTGTTTTTTCTCCTGCTCCTGCTGGTGAACTGTTACAGTGTGTAACCACTGTCTCTGTTTGTCACAGCAGTAGGCTTTATGTTGTTTTCTTATTTCATATCAGGTATTGTATCATCTGTGTCATCTGTACATATGTGATGTACAAAAATAACTGCTTACATGATCACTGACCTTCAGTTATCACCAACTCTCTGACGAGAAAATAACTTTCACTCTAACCTCATATGGTGGTTGGCAATGGTGTTTGTAAGTGGCGCTTTTTTAGAATAAGGCTCATTTGTGCAGAGAGGGGACAATTTTGCACCAAATGCACAATATCAAATTTAATGTGCAAATCAGAGTACTGTGACTATTTGCTTGGTAGCGCAGTTAGGGGTACGTTTCACCCTTTGTGAGCGCTTTGAGGTTTTCTTTTTGTCTTTTTGTCTGTGCAAGTTTAGCAGTCGCAGAAGCTGCACAAGCCTTTTCTGAATTTGCTCAGAGTTTGCTCGAGAACCATCAATTAGTCTGGACAGACTAGCCTGATAATCAAACTCAAATGCCATTTTAGTTCCACTTCATTCATACAACCTGACACTGTGTTCATGTTAAATGATTTCTTGTTGGGTGATTCTTTAGTTCTGTCCAATCAGTGAGGGCAAACTGATAAAGCTGTGGTGGCAGCAGCTATGAGCTGTTAATTTAAGGTTTTTCAAGACGATTGTATCTTAAGATTTATTATTTGTTTGTTTGTTTTTTTGAAGGGGCATTTTTTCAATTTTATTGGACAAAGTGAGTGTGAAGAGGCAGACAGGGAAATGGGAAAGTGACAACAGAGATCACCAGCTGGAATCAAACTGGTGACATTGTGGTTATATGATATGCACTCTGACCATTTGGCTATCAAGGCGCTTCAGAGTTGTATAAATGTTGACTTACAGCTGCATCGATCTCATCCACACACCATTTTAGTGGTGCTATTTTTCATGGACTGTAAACTGCTGAATTTCTGTCATATTTTCAGAGGCACAAAAATTTGCTGCATTGTGACAACCAGATGAGAAAATACAAAATAAAACCATGATTGAAAGCTGAACCAGGTGGGCTATCACTTTATTACTTACCTGGACAACTTCATCATCCTCCTCAAGAAGACCCTCCAACACATCAACCGCCATCTAATGCAGAGACAAAGAGGAAAAAGAGGGTTAAGAGATTGAAATGAGACTTGAAATTATATTTACAAAGAAAAAAATCATCAGAGAACAGTGAGCAGAAAATAATGTTTAAGGTTTAACAAATTCATCAGTACACACACACACACACACACACACACACACACACACACACACACACACACACTCCTCTGATGAAGCCTTGCCCATAGACAAATGGGCTGTTGTTGCACAAAGTGTTGTTCATCTCCCAGGCAGCTCGATCAATCAGAGTGATCAGAGGCCCTGATAAGCGGCTATGAGGCCAGCGTCCCATACACAACATCGTCGATACCAACAAGACAACAGACATGGCCATCGATAGACACACTCACCAGTGCTTATCGCACAGTCAATAGTCACTTTGGCTGCTCTGTTCGATGGCACTTTTAATCCATTTACTCACATTAACAGTCAATATATTCTTAGTGTCCACACAACCACTACACAGGTCGCATGATGAACCTAAATATCAGCCTCACCCAAACCCTGCACAGAGGTTGTTCTCCATTAAGGATGTCCTGTTGTCCTGGGGACAATAAAAATAGTACCTGGGACATAAAGATCCAGTGTCTAGGATGCTTCTAGGACAGCAGGGAAACTTATCAGTAGAATTAAAATTATTACATCTATGAGTCATGGAAAAAAAAAAATCATTTTAAATGTTAGTTGTCCAAATTTGAAAAATGCAGGTGGCACAGGGACAAGCTTTACACTATGTGATGCACACTTACACACTGTCATGGTGTTTAATACAAATAAAAAATACAAACATAAAATTTTGTGTTTCCAATGAGATGTGTTCAATGTGTGTGTATGTAAATTTCTAGCACCCTGTACCAATCAGACACAGGTTTGCATTTTTGCAGTGATGCATTTATTCATCCAACAGTT
>JAJHUR010095624.1:0-11806 GCA_027495735.1 Lutjanus campechanus | reverse complement strand
AGAGGGAGAGGGAGAGCAGCGTCTCACACACACACACACACACACACACACACACACACACACACACACATACATCATACAGAGTTTTCACATTACCACCACACAGCTTTTTAAAATGTCAAAACGCACACACTTGCATACATTGGCCCGCACGTTCGCTGTACGTACACCCAGACACAGTGTCAGTGACATGAATTTAATCCTCGGACAGTCGAAATGCACAAGGTTGAGCTACTGGAATCACAGTAGATTAGAAATGACCAGCATCACTGATCTGCCCAAACCCAAAAACCCTGGCAACAGCATCTTACACACACACACAAACACACACACACACAAACACACAATTCGGTCAGCGTTTCCTTCAGTCACATCGGTGGAGTCTGTCCTCTCTGAGCCGCTCAGCTGGTCGTGTCGTCCGGACAAGCACAATCAATTTGATCTGATTTGTTTTGCGCCGAAATGAATTGTAATGGCATCATGAGTGCAGTGAATAGTAAATGACAGTGATGGCGACGGTGATTGTGGTAGTGGGTGTAGCAGGTCTTCAACTGCCATAAAATTAATGTCAGAGGTAGCTGGAGCACTCAACACTGGCACTTGCATTGATTGTGAATAATTTAAGTGTGTCTCTGTGTAGGTGAAGTGTGTGTGTGTGTGTTAGTGCGTGTGAGCGTGCGCACGTGTGTGTGTGTGTTCAGGCCTGCAGCTCATGTATGTACCTTGTCAGTGTAGCCACAAGCTTTACTTTGTTCTATTTTTTGCTACCTTTGTTTCTCCTCTTTTTTTTGCTCCTCCTGTCTTCTTCTCACTCCATTCAGTACAGTAACACTGTACAACACAGTGTAGCTGTGCACTTATGTTTTAATTTTAAACAGTTAGTGTCCGGGCCGCCTTAAAATTTTAAGTTGTTTAAGTTAAAAGGACAAGTTGAGGTCATTTTGTAAAGATACAAGACAAATCAATCACGTTCGATAAGCTTAAGACATTAACTTTGTAACCATTCATTCACACGAGCATTAATAACATTTAACATTCTGTATAATGTATAAACTTTTAATGTACTAATTCAATACTAACCTTCATCATGGTGGGAGAAAAATTATTCTCTTAAGTATCGTGATTCTTTTTTTTTATGATTCCTGAATCACTTTTTATATATTGATTCTTTAAAAAAAATATGTATAAATAAGTAGCACTTAGTCCATTAGCTTGATGCTAACATATAATGGGAATTCCCTTTGATGTGCTAAAGAAAATTAGCCATTGTAGTAATATTATCTTATCAAATTATCCAATTTACTTTAAAATGTGTAACATAAAACAACCTGTGTGCTCATACTTTCAGGCATTTGTTTCCTCCTCTCTGTGGAAACAAACTAATAAATTACTAATCTGCTAACCTGACTTCAACCCTCCACATGATCAACTACAGCAGCCTCAAAGGGTCACAACTCAAACTCAGAATTCACAGTTGTATCTCACATGTGAAGGAATGATCATTTAAAGGCTCTTTGTGCTGTCTGCAGTTTTCAGGGGCTCTATTTACATCTTATGATAGCAACTTGATGAGTAGCAACAGCTAAATGTAGCATATTTTATTTTGTTTACGAGCCTAGTTTTACATGCAGTATAGTAACGATGCTGCTGAAATAAAACTCAGGCTGACCCCAGAAGTGTATGATTCAATTTATTCTCCATGATCTAGGTCAAAAAAAGCAAACAAATCCTAATATCTGATAGCAATATATATCAAATCAACACCCAAGTATCATGAAAGTACTGGATCAGGAGATAAGTGTATAGTTTGCAGTTTTTCCAGTACTGTGAGAACAAACAACTGTGACTTATCTTAAAATGAATTAGAGACACACAGCAAGTTTTCATCATATGTTTTCTTAGAAATATGTAATGTACTAGATGCATGCTGTGGAAGTTTCTTTAGAAACTTAATTTAATGAGTTGGTTGTGCTCTGTACAGTACATCATTAAACTAATTTCAAATTAAAAGACTTCAAGTTAGAAGAACTAATTTTTCTAACTTCTGAATTGTTCAACAAAATTTAAGTTTAATCAGCTTGAATAAATTAAACTTATATATTTATGTTAAAACTACTATAAGAAACCTTTCTATTTTGCTGGTTTTGCTTTCTTCCCAAAAGCGTAGTGTTTATACAATGTCAAATATTAATTGATTTGAAAAAAAAAAATTCCCCCTGCTTCCTTTTAACTGGCTAATGTACAGCTCACTCTAACTTTGCCGGGGAAAATGTAAACACAGGCTTGTTTAACCTGATTTCACTGAGAATCTGCCCCGGTGGCAGGCATTAAGAATAACTACCATCGTCTTGCACCTGGTCTCATTAACTTACAGTAGGTAGGTCATACTGAGACTGTTTCATAACCAGTTAAAAATTCCTTGTTGAAGCTTTAAGTTCACGAGAAAAGATTAGGTGCTTCCACTAAATTCCTGTTTGAGTTTTTACAGTGTATGTGGTTTATTATTGGGTTACTGTATTACTGGAGCGTTAGGCAGGTGTACACACAGCCTCTCCCTGAATGAATGTGTCGCTAGATGGATAGAGTGTCTGTTTTACCAAGTTAACCCCAGAATCTACAGGCTCGGATTTCTCTTTTCTCTTAGTGAGCAATGAGATTACATGTACTGTTCTTTATCTTAATCTCTTTCAGAGGCCATCAATTCAGTCGGCCCTAATCTCATCTCCAGGCACTCTGCTGGGACTCTGGTAGCCTTGTGTTTTTCTATGCCGGCCGGGCCGTGCTCTGGCCTCGTCTGTGTCTCAGCTGAGTTCAAACTCCTCCAATTTCAGTTTGAAACCGGTTTGTCTTGTTACATTCGAAACTTTGCATTAAGGGCAGAAACTTAAGTTTCCACTGACATCTTAAAAACAACAAAGAAAAACTTGCCAATATTAAAAGGGAATACTAAATCAAAAAATATGTTTTGCTCCTTCAAAGACATTAATGGTGTTGGAGTGATCAAACACGGTGGATTTATATAATTAAATAGACGTTTCTCACTTTACTGAAAAGCATACCGAGGAGAGGCTGCAAAGATGTGAGGGAGGAAAAGAGAGGAGGATGACATGCAGTGAAATCCCACAACGTCACCGCCACATGGCCACGGCTACGGCCCGCTGAGCCAGCAGGACGCCTCGGGCTTTGGATATTTTGGTCAACTGTCCCTTTTAAAAAGTCAAGCCTACCCATTAGGAATGAATTTGATCATCAGCTACAGTAGGATTGTTTTTTTCTGGTGACCAGTGGCCTGCTAATCTCTTAAGCCAAGACCAACCACATGTATCTCAGCCTTTTCTCCACAGCACTCTGGGAGAGATGAAAAATTCAGAGTTTTCAGGTTGGTTAGCAGGCATTCAGTGTGGTGAAAACTTGTGTAGGTGTGCATACACGCCGTGTGTGTGGGTACAGATTTGTGGAAGAGGTCAGGAAGGGTAATAAAAACAGGCTTATCTCTACTCGTTAGGCACAGGAGATAAGAGATGCAGAGGGAGACGCTGCAGATTTGTGCTGTCGTATTACCGGGCCAAACAAGCGAATACCAAATTACACTGGCGATGGAGCGGGATGACAGGAGTGAAGGAGGGATGGATGGATGGATGGATGGGTGGAAGGAGAGGGGAGAGATAAATGCAGCAAAAACCCCGGCCTGTGCGGGGAAGCCGAGGATAGGCCGGCATGTTAACCTTAATCCCTTCAGGGAGAGGCGTAAACACACAGGAAGAGAGAACAAGGGATTGAGTGGAAAAGAGAGGGATGTGAGATCTTTGTCTTCCCGCTCTCTCCTTCATCCCCTCAGTGTGTGATCAGCCAGTTGCAGGCAGCAGCCGGGAAATCCCTCTGAACCTATCTGAAGCCAGCCTCTTAATCACAGCCTTCATCTCGCTCGGCTCTTCCTGCTGCCTCGCCCTCTTTTTTCCTCTTTTTCGTTCCTCTCCTCTCACCTCATCTCTACTCAGTGTCACTCTCCCCGAACTCCACTGTTTGGACTTGACTCGTCTCTCAACGAATCCTCTTTCGCTGAGCACTCTCTCCTCATTTCAGCTTTCCCGTCAGTGACTCATATGCGCTAAGTTTTCGGAGGAGTGCTGATCTGTCTCCTGCTTTTTTTCCCCCCTCACCTCTACAAGTATTTTTAGACAGAAACGAGAGAGAATAAAAAGGTAAATCTGAAAAACTCCACTCGCCACTGGCTGCAGAGCTGCACCCCGGTGTTCAGCCATGCATGCTAAAGCTCCAGAGATTCTGGTGGTATTTTCAACCTCCCGAAGTGGGTCTGCGGTAATTTCAGACAGTTTCAGCCAACCATCCAGCCTCATCTCCTACTCTTCCCTCACTCCCACTCCATCCTTCCCCACCTCCTCTGTGCCCCCGTGGGAGAGTGGTGGTCTATGGTTGACTGGCTGACCGGGGTGAGCAATGGAGGGCTCACATATAGGAGGGGATATGTGTGTATCTGACCGGATGGTCCCCGTATTGATCTGCTGATAGGAATGGAGCTGACCTTTAACTGAGTTTGAACTGTAGAAAATATCCTCACTCACAGGAAAGGTTTTAAAAGAGACACCACATAGTTAGATTTGAGATACGGGGTCCATAGAGTGCTGCAGGAAATTAGTCCTAAAATGTTGGCATATTAGTACTTCCAGCTCCCTCATCTCAAAGTCAATGTTTGTTTGTTTTTTTGACTGGTTTATATGCCTGAAACAAGGTCTGTGGTTCACACAAGCTAAAGAGATTTTCACATTTTGTTCTGCAACATAAAATGTGTCAGTAAATGCCCATTTGTGAGTTCTGAAGCTTTTATGTGTCTTTAAAAAAGGCAGTTGCTAACTCGTGGCTAGACTACAGCGGCTGTATCAGAGTATTCAACGTCAATTCAATTTAGCAGGGATGACATTGAATCATACGACCATGGTGTATTCAGTGTTCATTTGTGAAAATCTCGCTCAACAAAACATATGAGTAACATAAAATTTTGTTTGCCACAGACCTTATTTTCTGCATTAATCCTAAACGCAATGTAAAAATCCTGTTGGCTTTTTTGTGGAAGGAACCAGGATGATGCTAATTTCCGCGTTGGGCTAGAAAAATATGTTATCCCTGCAGGACTCTGTTACAGAAACTTCCAATCTTAAGTCTTAAATTAAGATAAGAGTCTAAGATAGGATTTTTTTTTTTCCAGTTTGGTATTATAGCAGCAAATCCTGACTAACTAATCCTGTCTTATCTTACTTTATCCTATCTTATCCCTGTTAAGGAAACCCTAAATACTCAATCAAACATCGCTTATCAACTTTAATGTCTGTTACCTAGCAACCAACACTACTTTTCTCATCTCACAGAACAAAAAGCTAAACAACTTTGTAATTATTTGTTTTCTACAACTGAAACGTACATTGAAACAGAGAAAAAATGGAGCAAATACAGCAATGGGCACTGTACACTGTAGGTGTCGGTTGCATCAGTAGAGAAATCAGTAAAGACAGAGAGTGGACCAAGATAGCAGACACAGTCGCCACCGTATCTGGCACCCATTGTGTAAAAGCAATAAAAAAAACAGTCACAGCTACTGTTAGTGAACAATACCCCCAGTAACTGATAGCAAGGACTAACATTAGCTAGTTAGTAAGTTAGCTACATTTGGAAAGGTGAAAGCTGGGACAGTTTAAGTGTTCAACTACGGGAGTTTTGGGCTGATTTACCCCAGATTCAGCCCTCCTGAGAATCCAACGGGGAAACACATCTGTGCCGATGTTTGGCCCAGATTATCCGGTAATGCGAGTGGTTTACAGATCCAATTTTAAGCATCACAAACTGCTTTATGGACTCGTCGAGCGACAGCTTTCAAAAAATATTTGATACTTACAAGTTAAAATCTCGATGATTGCATCAGCACATTATGAGTAGGACCACAACAAACAATGATAGAGACAAGTCTACAAGGACAGGGGGAGCAGCAGATGGTACTGCAAAGCAACGGTAAACTCTAGGCCCTCAGGCTAACGTTAGCTAGCATGCTACTGTCAACAGATATTAAAACTAATCAAATCTCACCTCAAGTTCTCGCTGAAAAATGTACAACCCCTGATAACCATTTCTCCACACCGTTTTTAATCCAGACTCTTTAATCCATTTGCGTTTGTTTTTTTCTCACATCAAACTAGGGTGACTAGATTAGAATGGGTGAAATTCAGAACAGGGAGTTGGGTTTGGGCGTGTCATATCAGAGGGATTGAAATAGAATAATTTAGAGTAACATAATTTGTTATTACAGATATGTTACAGTCATTTCCGACGTCTTTTAAGCTGTAGGAGTTTACAAACACATTTTCAGGATATTGTTTATCACAAAGTCCTCCTGCCGTGACAGCTGCACTCTCCGTCATCTCGTTTTCTGTGATTTATGATAGCCTAATTAGCGCAATAGAGAAGTGAAGAACATTTTCATGAATTAATATGTTGTTCATGCATCTATTACTACAATGGTTGATTTCTGGGACAAAAAGGACATAATTCGGGACGTCTGCATATAATTTGGGACTGTCCTGAATTTTTCAGGACATCTGATTCAGATTCAGACGTTTCATCATCCCAAGTGAGAAACTTGACTTGCAACAACGTGCAAATTTAGCAGGGTTATTGCACAGGGGATGCAGGGTGTTTTAGTCATACTGCACTTGAACCAGGGTACTCTACGTCTGCTGGTCAAAGATTGCTGCCGATGGGGTCTGTGGGACACCCATCACCCTACCAGCAACCTTAACAATATGGCTCAGGTGATGCTCCAGTTACCAGGCAATCAGAAAAAGTGAGAACAGATTGATTAAATGACTTGGACATCATTTTCCTGTCAACATTAAAAACATTTGTTTTTCTAAGAAAATACAAACATTCTTGTCTCTTCTTGCACACTGCATCAAAATTAACATCACATTTCAGCTCATTATCAATAACTGCTCCAAGATATTTGTATTTTCCAGCAAATTAAAGGCCAGTTCCAGTAATGAGTCTTAGATGGTGGGAGGGAATGCTCCTTCTGAAATCAACAATCATGTCCTTGGTCTTTTGTATTTTTTGTCTGGCCATCCTACTGCAAAGCATTCTGTCGCAATCTGTTGCAGCACGTCAGTCTCCTCTTTCTTTACATCTGCTTCCCCATCATGTGAAATCACATTCCCAATAAGATCACATGAGATCCTGCTCCCTCTGGCGCAATAATCTTAATAATATCCTTAAGTTGTGTGCATGTTTGAAGTTAGAGAGGAGAACACTTGAGAAGTATCTCCTTATGTGCACGATGCAACCAGATTTCAAAATCAGTTGGGTCCTAACCCTAATTCCCCATGTTTACCGAACAGTTAAGATAGGATCGAGAAGTCAGGAAGCTACTGCAATACTCTGCCTCAGGATGCCACTGATATAAATTTGGTGTTATATTTTGCATTTGCACTTCTTTTTGTGTCTGTTTTTGTGTTTAAATATGTCTTCATGTATGCGTGTGATGTTTGAAAAGGCAGCGGGGCAAAGGGCACGCTGCAGACCACTGTGTGTTTGTGTAAATATGTCAGACTGAGTGATGGGGTTACAGCACAGGATACCAGCTGCTCCTTAACAGAATGTCGTGTGTGTGCAGCCATGAGTGTGTATTTTTTCGTTTGTATGGGTGCATGGTCTTAATGTACTCTGTGTGTGGCTAAGTGTGTGTCTGGTTGTATGTCCTTGGCAAAGAGCTGCAGGGATTTGAACAGGCCCCCGGCAGACATACAGTACACGTACACACACACACTCCCTCTCTCTCTCTCTCTCTGTCTGTCTGGGATATTTCATTAGCGCAAGACATGGCTGGTGTCCAGGGCCAACACAGAGGGCACGCTCTCGAGTCAAGTCATTCACACACAAGCACCGCACCTCAATCCTTAAAATTGGCCCCTTTTCCTGCAGCTCTCTCTTCACTATCGGAGGTTATCAAAGAGGAAGGAACAGCTTTTTACCTGAAACCTGCTGAGTGAAAATGAGTTTGGTTGGATAATGACACCCGTGAGATAAGGCAAGGCAAAAAGAGAGGGGGGGTTTCTCTATAGAGTTGCAAAGAAAAAAATCCCTAGAGCCAAAATGGAGGGAGGGAGGTGTGATGATAAACAGACACGGCACTGGAATGAGGAAGCACTAACAAAAAACAAAAAAAAACACTCGAAAGACTAGGCAGGTATCGGGGGTTGAGAGCGAATGTGCCCTGTAGCTGTTCAGGGGTTTGATTTTAAAGAGACACAGCACCACCATGTGGCCGATGATTTACACTGCATAGATTTGAATTTATGTGATTAGATATGAAGCCAAATTTCAGTTGCAACAGTTGGAAATATCATAGAGCCTGGATGCCTGCTCGTATTCCACTGCCAGTCGGTCTCAGATGCTTCAGTTTTATGTAAAGACACCCTGCTTTTTTTTTTTTTAATTCTTCTGTGTTTTTCTATGCAAATCATCCCTCCATCCTCGTTAAATTACTTAATGGAAAAACACCGGCTCTGCAGAACCATCGCTGCTTTGAAAATGCCACAGTAAAATGTTCTCCACCCTCCTTCATGACAGTCCTTGTAAAAAATCTGACTAATTATTTAGCACTGTTCATTTTAAAGTTCATATTTTTTGTTCTTTTATAACCCAGAGTCTGCATTTTATGAGTGAGCTGAAACAGAAGTATGTTTTACAAGCTCCTGGTTAGACACATTTAAGAGTCAGTCTGTTGAATGAATAATTAGTTTTCATTTCTTGCTGCCCAGTCTGAGTTTCCTCCTCAGCATAATAGCTGCTTGTCTGCTTTATTACAGAAGTGTTAGAAACGTCAATAATAGTTTTGCCGTAAATCTATTGTTTTGATCAAATAACTAAACATTAGAATTTGGTATTTTGGAGGTTTGGAGGAAAGCTTGAGCTCAAAAATCATTTTACTTTAAAGTTACAATCTTTAGGATTTCAGTCCTGGTTGATTTGGCATGCATTTACTGGTGGTAAAAGCAAATGTGGTTTATTTTGGGGGCAGCAAAAACAAGCTATTGTCTTTTTAATTAAGAATTCAGGCAATAATTGGCTTCTTCCCATGATTCTGTGTGCAACCGTGATCTGATTTTATGCTGCTGACGGCGTGAGTCTGCAAACAGCAGGGCACAGGTAAAAATTGGTTGCCTCGCTGAGACTTTGGAAGGTGTGCAGCCTGTCGCCTGCAGCTCTTCATCTAATAGCTCACTGTGGCTGCTCCTTCTTGTTCCATTACAACCCGCAATACTTCAAACCTGAGCTGAACAAGTAATCGAAATATTATTGATATCGCAGTGTGGCCAAATGCAATATCCTAATCGCAACAGCTGAACATACCATTATAAATGGACCACTGTGGTGGTACAGAGATGCCCTGCCCTAGAAATCATTTTCTCCAGACATAAAGGAATGTGCTTGTTTGGTACAGGCCCCTGCAAAAATCACATCATCATTTTTATATATTTTATTTTTGCACTGAAAATGAAATACAAAAGACCATTCCCACTAAAATCATGACTAATAATTGCAGTATCTTTAAAAAAAATAATAATCACATTGCATTCTTTGTGACTACTTCATAATAAAGGTCAACTTGTTGTGTTTTGCCTGTTGAAAGCTTTTATCATGAAGCTGCAGCAGTAGGAACCGTTCAGCTTGTAACAGCAGAACTATAACTGAATACAATATGTTTTTTCCCCATGAATGCAAATATATAAATATTGCAATACTTTCATCAGTGGACCACAGGCTCAGTCACCATTGTGTTACCTCATTTGGCGACTAACAGATATTTATTTAAGTGATGATCTTAAAGATTATTGCTTAATGCAACCTTTAAGATGACAAATATGGTGGTAATATGGTCAATATCCAATATCTCTCATCAGCATCCCAAATAATATCCTAATCACCCATATCACAGTAGAACAAATGATTTATGCAAATGTATTTTAGCACATTTTATTCCGTTTTTAAGCTTAAATTCACTAAATACATACCTGTCTCTTATACACATCTAGATGTGTATAAGAGACAGCTGTACATCCAACCCATTTATGAGCGCTGTGGCAAGTTTTGTGTCCCTTCAGAAACAGTAAACTACTTTAGATGTAATGAGGGCACCACATGTTGGTTTTAGTCCCCAGACAGGAGCAATATATAAGTTTTGTGCTGAGGGAAATAAACAATGGAAAACTTATTTGTACCCCACAGAATAAACCCAAACAGCACAATTAACTCAGTCCACCCCATCAAAAGAAGACTTTTCCATTTATTATATCCAGGGAACGCTTTTGTTTCGTTGTGAAAGCTTAGTGATTATTGTTGCGACTCTGCGGATTAAGGTGCACGTTGCGCTTTTTGATATTGCAGGTTTAGATCCACTTTGATTTATTTTTTTTAATTCAGTGTCTTTCATTTTGTCATTGCCGTGTTTTTACTTTCCGATGTCTTCAATCGAGTACAACAAAAACCCAAAATTCTAATAACATGACACAAAATTAATGTTTGCGAAGCCCCCATTGTGTAGGTGGTGCACAGAAACCATTACTGAGCGGAATGAAAAGCATGAAAGAGAAGAGGAAAACCAAAGCGAGCATACAGGGAGAACATGTAGGGTCAGCAGTAAAAGATGAAGTGCTGGGTTGTAATAAGTAATAGCGAAAGAGATGATCATTAGGACACTTTTGTAAGTGCGAAAGGATGAAATTTATTTTAGGAGATATTCAAAGTAGTCTATTGTTAGAGGAGAATTGCAATTAGAGGACTAACAACATTCAATCATGACCCTTCCAATTACTAGGACCAGAGTTTGTTCTCATCAAATGAGCTTCAGATCCTCTCTGCCCTTTACCGCCCCCTCATTAGCATAATCCCCTGGGAATACGGGGGGGGGATAATGAGCCGGGTTGCACCCTCAGTAAACACACAGTGTGTGTGTGTGTGTGTGCGCGCGCGCACGCGCGTGCATTGAGGGTGTGTGTCAGTTCATGTTCAGTGTGGTCATGGTTCATTAGCAGAACCTCTGCATGATTCCTCTGGTTCATCTTAATCACCCATGTGACTCAAAACTCTAATCAAGACCCTTTCTGTACTTCACCAGGGTTGCACACACACACACACACACACACACTTATACTGTACACTCATCCTCATTGCAGAGCCTTTTTTTAATAAGTCCTCCCTTAGTCCCCCAGTCATGGGTCTGACAGTGTGTGGTAACTTTATTACCTTACCCAGAGTGTTGCACTATTAATGATTTTCTCCTTTTAATGTTTATTAAAGCACTGGTTCCCAACCTGGAGGGCCGGACCCTCAGAGGGGGTCACAAGATAAACCTAAGGGGTCGTAAGATGATTAATGAAATGGCAATAATGATGAAACGTACAAGTAGTTCTGCTTCACAGTTTGTCTCTGACTTTTCTTTCTTTTGGGCTCCAGTCTTGGACCTGGGAATACAAACTGTGTACCATGATAAAAAATTCTGAGGTCAAAGTTCAGTTCCTGCGGTATTCCCAAAGCATTCGGCTGCATTCCCGTGGCCCTTCCTCTTGTTAATATTTTAAAGAATAACTCAAGAAAATCAATACAACTGTCATACCTGTTTATTGGCTCTGAGCTGTTGCCAGGCAACTAGAGCAGACTCCAGGAAGTTAGTGATCCAAGCAAGGAAATTTGCAGCCTTCAACCGGAACTCGTGAGTCGTAATTACGATGCGGGAAGTCGGGGA
>JAJHUR010095623.1:1759-14055 GCA_027495735.1 Lutjanus campechanus | reverse complement strand
TGTGTGTGTGTGTGTGTCCGAGAGGCAATGAACAAGCACTGAAAAGAACACAGGATATGGAACAGAGAGAGGGAGAGCAATAGAGAAAGAGATTTCATCTCCTCTCTGCCTGTATACGTATCTGCTAGAATGTAGGTCAGGCAGCCCCAGTCACTCTCTGAGCCTGGGAGAACAAGATTGCTGCGTGTGTGTGTGTGTGTGTGTGCGCGTGCATACACATCACATGAATAACGCATGCGTCTCTCTTGTAATATGTGCTTATTTGTGTGTGCCCCATGTCCTCATGTGCCATATGTGTGTGTCCATATATGATGGCTGTGATTTTTTTCTGTGTGTGTGTGTGTGTCTAAAATGCTCGTCATAGACAGCATGTGTCATAGAAAATGTCACAGCGGACATCACAGCCCATTTCCATACTGCAGTGTACATAACCATACAGTAAGGTTTTCATTACACTGTGTGTGCGTGTGTGTGTGCGTGTGCGTGCCAGAGCAGCCAGTCTTCTCAGGCTATTTGCAGTGTGTAGCCTGGCTTTGATAGATATAGGAGCCCAGTAAAGGGCAGGCATGGTCCCCTCTCATTCTCCAAGGAATAGACTGCGAGAAAATCACACACATACACATATACACACACACACTTGTAGGATTCTAGGCTGAGAAGAAGTCCACCAGTCCTTGGTCATATATTTTATCTTTGTAACAAAGGGGAAGAAGAATAATAGCTTGTGCACATAAATGCCTATCTATATGTGTGTGATTGTGTAAGACTTGAGATTGTGTGTGTGCGTGTGTGTGTGTGTGCAGTCCTGTGTGTGCTCCCATTGCAGTCGAAGGTCTATTCTTCCTGTGCTGTGTTCTGTCTGTCACTGTCCTTGGTGCTGAAACTTGCAGGAGAGCAGCACAACAGCATTACGGGAAAACCTTACATACAATACAAACACACACACTGCTGTGCTGTATTGTTGTATTGTATCTCTTGCATTTGTCTTTCTTTCTTTCTCTCTCTCATTCTTCCCCCCTTTTTTTCTGGTACACACACACACACATGCACACACACATATACCGGGGGAATGTGTCCTGATGAAGAGTCAGAGAGCTGTGATTTGTCATCAGCCTCCACATGAAGACCTTCATCAGAGGACAGACCCATCACTTACACTCTGATTATAATGACCAAGGGGCCAGGGATGAGTGTGTGTATGTGTGTATATGTGTGTGTTGGGGGTGACTTGTATTTTATAGGGTAGAGGCAGGTGAAATTATGTTACAAATAGGCCAGAAAATCATTCAATCTACACTCAACAGAAATTAAAATGCAACACTTTCGTTCTTCCTCACATGGTTCATGATTTGAAGCAAAAGTTCTAAAACTCCTTTGCACATAAAATATTTATTTCTCTCAAATTTTGTTCAAAAATGTATAAACATCTCTATTTGTTAGCACTTCTTCTTTATCAAGATAATCCATCCACCTGACAGATGTGGTACATATAGAGATTAGAGGTGCCCAGAGTGTCATTTTTTGTATCTGTATCTGTATAACCAACAAAATCATCTCTGTATCTATATTCAAATAGAAGACCAGAAGTGGGTGTGGTTTATACCAGAAGTCAAATTAAAGTGATATTCCGCTGCAGAGTAATAGTCCACTCAATATGTACTCACCACTATGCCGATGTGAAGATGGGTGAAGATCTTCAGTTCACAAAACAATCCTGGAGTTTCAGCAGAAAACAGGGTTGCAGCTAATGGCAGTGATTGGAGACCAAATGTGTATGTAAAAAAAAAAAAGTACACAAAACAAACACAAAATGTCTCCATCCTGCTCGTGTGGTGTAATCCAAGTGTCCGTGAGCCACGACATTGAAATTTAACCACAAAAGATGCCATTTACACCATGTTTTTAGCCGAAATGTCAACTGTAGCATGTAGCATGTAAACATGGCGTCGATCTCGCGAGACTTCGTATATCTCTTAATGGATGCACGTGTGAAAATAACACGAGATCGACGCCATGTTTACATGCTATCTGCTACATGCTACAGTTGACATTTCGGCTAAAAACATGGTGTAAATGGCGTCTTTTGTGGTTAAATTTTAACGTCGCGGCTCGCGGACACTTGGATTACACCACACAGGATGATGACATTTTGTGTTTGTTTTGAGTTCTTTTTTTTACATTTACATTTGGTCTTTTCTGCTGAAACTCCAGGATTGTTTTGTGAACTGAAGATCTTCACCCATCTTCACATCTGCATAGTGGTGAGTACATACTGAGTGGACTATTACTCTGCGGTGGAATATCACTTTAAAAGATGTTTTATTTTCTAATATTCATTGGCAATGCAATGCTGTGCATACAAAGCATCAAAATGATTTAATATTGGCATATAATTAAATATTTCCACATCATCATATTGTGCTTTTCATTTGTTCCTCTCTTTCTCTTTTTTTGGCTAAAGTAAGTTTTATGAACTATCTGAAGCCCACCACCACCTTTCCTTAAACTGGAGGATATTGAACTGAACTGAAAAAAAAGTTTTATAAATTTAAAGATTCGGTTTTGCATTGGAAATAGAAACAGATATACAAGTGAGTAGTTCAGTTGAATAATCTTGGTACATAAATCACTGATTAAGTAGATAAAACCTTCTTTAACTATGTCAAGGCAATCATGGAGCTGACTCTTTATGAATAATAGTGAGCAACTTCGAATAGAAGAAATATCCAACACATGTTTTCCAACACATTGTTTGTGCTTCCCTGAATAACATAGTCAGATTTGAGTGCAATCCTAATGGAGGTGCTGATTAAACAGCATAATTATTGCACAGGTGTGCCTTGTCACAGCGAGAGGCCACTCTAAAATGTTCAGTTTTATCCTGAAAAAAAAAACAAAAAACATTTATTAGGCACTGAACTACGGCTATGCCACATAGGGCTACAGATATTATTTTTGCCCAGGAGGGCAAAGTTATGTCCCGTCCTACTCTGCCTCTGACTCGTGAGTACTTCTTGCCTTCGTTGGGTGGGTTGATTAGGTTTAGGCATGAGGAGAGATTGGTTAGGGTAAGAATACTGTATCTGTGTAAGCCAATCAGAAGCAGAGTGGAGCACGTCATGAACTTGCCCTGCTGAGGAAAAAAATTGGTATCTGTAGCCCTATGTGGCATAGCTGTAGTTCAGTGCCTAATAAACATCTTTTTTCAAGAGAAAACTGCACCTTTTAGAGTGGACTTTTATTGTGACCAGTCCAAGGCACACCTGTAAACTAACCCTGCTGTTTAATCGTTCAGCATCTCTATATGCCACACCTGTCAGGTGGATGGATTATCTTGGCAAAGGAGGAGTGCTCACCAACACAGATTTTAGCAATCTTCATGCGTCTTTTTGAACCAAATTAAGCAAAATTTTAGAGAAATAAACCTTTCGTGTGCACAAAAGAGCACTTGAACTCATGAAAAATGGGAGCAAAAATAAGATTATACGTGCGTTCCTTCTAGCACTAGAGCTATTTAATCTGAAGTCATACATTTTTACATACACAATTTGCAACATACCCATAAACACTTTGACTTTCTTTTACTGCCACTTTTTTTCTGAATGAAAATGCTTTAGGAGTGCACCAGTGGCTGTAATCAAGTACAAACCAGCCTTTGACGGTGATTTCAAAAACACAAATGACAGCAGGGACCGTAGTCGTAAAATGAAAATATAGTTTGAGTGGCCCATTGTTTGTGCTATCCCCTTACAACTCACTCGCACCGCTTCCAGCTCGGCCGTGCCTTTTATTCACACTACAAAGGAAGTGGACAAAAAAAAGGTGGAAAACAGAGGTGTGTGGATGTGTGTGATGAAGGGTAAAAAAGACCCCCTGCTGGTTCAAAGTAAAGTCCGCTTGTGCACATAAACACCACCCTCCTTTTACATAACACCCAACAGGCACTCACTGTATGCCTATGGTTGTGTTAGTCCTGAGGGAGCAGCCATTGTTTTGATTTAAGCTGCTTTGAGATAGGTTGTGAATGACTGTCATGTGTGTGTGTTTGTGTGTGCGCATTTGTGTGTGTGTACTTGTTATGGGCCGTCTGGTAGGCTCCCTGTGGGGGCCTTCATTCTTTGTGATGGTCCCTATACACCATCAGCACCTCATCTGTTCTCTCCCATACATTCTCTCAATTAGCAGCAGCGGATGGAAAGAAACAAAGACACAGGCGGCGTTTGAGTGCATCTGTCCATTCACACCTCCATCTCCTCTCCTTTCTATCTTTATCTCTTTCCGTGTCGAAGGTTATGTTACCTTTTTTTTGACAGAGTAGGACATCAGCCCCCTTACTCACTCCTCAGCTATCTTCCACCACCCACCCTCCCGTCTCCTCTCCTCTCCTCCTCAAACTCAGCAAAGGATGGAGAGCTGAGGAGAGAAATCACGGAGGCAGGCACGGATCATTAGCTATATTTGTCCCCACTTCCTGCAGAAGATGATAGATCTAGCTAATTACCCCATGTTGCCAAGCCTATCGCACACGACAAGCGGCCGTCGTTATGGCGGAAATCAACGTTCGCTTGGCGTGTGCCGCATAGCTGATGCTATATGACTATTCATGAGCCTGGAGTCAAAGGAGAAGAGGAAATTTCAGATCCTGTCATGGCTGTATGTGAATGTGATTGTTCTGGAAATGATTTTAATGATGCATGTTCTCCGTCTTCTTCTTCCCTCTGTGCAGAAAATGAGTTTGGAGGAGACGT
This sequence comes from Lutjanus campechanus, assembly GCA_027495735.1. Classification (NCBI taxonomy): domain Eukaryota; kingdom Metazoa; phylum Chordata; class Actinopteri; order Lutjaniformes; family Lutjanidae; genus Lutjanus; species Lutjanus campechanus. The sequence goes on along the minus strand of JAJHUR010095623.1, from coordinate 9,307 downwards.
GGTGAGCCGTTCTTCTCCAGCTGAACGTCAGTAGGTCACGGTGGAAGCAGAAGTCTGGACCAAAGAGCTGTCTCAACCCCAAACCATTTCAGGTAGTGTGGTGCATCCTATTGTCACACATAAACCTGTTTGTTTTGGTTTGATCATATTCACAAGCTTGTTCTGATGCAGATTTTCGTGATAAATCTGAATTGTGCTGGTTCCTATTGGCTCCGTATTCATTATATTTTAGCAAGTTTTCAAACAAGCAGAAACAGAACATATGACAGCATCAGCTTCAAAAGCAAATGGTGGCATCTTATTGGGTGGCTGTGGGTCTGGTGGGAGGTAGATCACATGGTTGGCAGTTTGATTCCCAGCTTCTCCTGCCCATACATAAAAGTGTCCTTGTACTGAAACCCAAATTGCTCAGGCCAGCACTTTCCATAGTAGTTTGCTGTCATTGGTGTGTATGTGAATGAGAGGAAAAATTGTAAAGCACTTTGGATAAAAGCACGATATAAAATGCAGCCATTTGCCGATATCAAAAGCTCACTGTTCAAAGCAACCACAAAATAAAATGATTTTTTTTTAAAACATAAAAGAAAAACAGAGGCAGTTTGTCAGTTCTACAATGTATATGGTAGGGGTGGGAAAAAAACGATTCATTTAAAGTCAAGTGTGTGGCGGTGCATCTGCAGAGACCCCGCCCTCCTCATACTTCTTATTTTCTCATTATTTTGCTTTGCTGGGGACACTTTACAAACCCAAAAGCTGTTTTTTTGTCATCCTGGGAGGGAGATCATGAGACTGGGAGTGAATCTTACTTATTCTTACTTTCAGCAACTTAATTGTTGATTGAGTTTTTGATTCCTCAATTAATATAATTCAAAGGAAATTGCTTCATTTTATTCTACGCTTTCTAGACAAGGTGGAAAGAAGTTACCACTTTTATCCAGCAGAGTGTGAAATTCATTTGTTGTTATCTACGAGTAAACAAAACCGACACTAGCCAGCAAAAAAATGGAACACTGTTGGAGATTCACAAAGATATGACCCGCACCCTCATGTTTTACTTCCAAAGTATGGACTCAAGTATGAACAGTATCATATTTAAGTAATACAACCAACATTAGGCCCATCTTGCTCAACACCTCAACATGGAGTTAACCCTAACAACCTGTAGCAGTAGCAAGCCAAGGTACCCACTAAATAAACTGTATAAAATGTGTCACGATCATCATTTTGGCCTAACATCTTATTTTATATATCAAAAAGTAGCTTATTTAGCACTTTCATATACAGTAAAGCAGTTATTCTGATGAAATAAAACCCAGCAAGACTGACATGTGATGTGCCTTGTTTTTGGAGTTATGACTCATTATATACAGTCTATAGAAGTGTATATTTCAACTTCTTCCCATGGTCTAGTGTTGAAAAAGCACGCAAAAAATCACAACATCGAAAAACAGAACGTGTACAATTGCAATACATGTCAAATCGGCACCAAAGTATCGTGGTACTATCGTCTTGGGAGATATGGGAGGCATATCATCACAGCCCTCGTATATAGTCGTAAAAAATGCAGAGGGGGTAAGGATGAAGTTGTCAGTCATGCTCTTTGTCAGACATGACTCTGAGTTGGAATGACAGGAGAGCCTGCTTCATAACGGTCTCAAATAAAGATCTTCCTCAGTCAGAAGGGAAAGTTTTGTTATTAATTATTAGAAGCACAGATTAAAAGTTTTCAAGACCTGCATATTTGGTAATATGAGATCAGGTTTTTAATGTGTTAAATATGATCATATTTTTATATTGGTCTTTCTATGAAGCCAATACAAACCAATTTTTGAAGACTCACTGACACTTACTTCCAATAGCAATTTATTTTATTCTGCTTCCTCCTCAATGAATATGGTAGCAGTGTAGTTTTCTAAGATCAAATAGTTTAAATAGGCAATGAAGCTGAATAGAACCGTGTAAGTATGAAAGAAAAAGTAGCCTATGCAACTTCATATCCACTTAGATTACATAGTAATCATTAAAGTAACAAACACAAATTCCTCACATCCTGTACTGTAACAGCTCTGTGTCATCACTGGAGCAGCTGATAAATTGTCGTATTGTATTCAGATCACAGTTTTCTCACTCTAACCATTTCAGAGCCATTCACCACTGTTCACAGCCACCAAAGCCATTTTCCATACTAGTTAGGAACCACTCCCCAGATTTGACTCTCTCTTTCTGTCTCCATCACCCTCGCTCCTCGCTCTCTTTCTCACTCTGACTGTCAGCGCCCACTCAGATGCTATCTCCACAGCCCTTCACACTCATTCAGATGCACTTAGCATCGGTTTGGCACACATGTTTACTGTCACTAGATGATGCATGGCGTAAATACCTATTTGCAGTGAAATTCGATAGTGCCAGCGCAGTTTTGGTGGCTCCCTGCTGCTACACTGTACAGAATACCAATTTGAGAGCGTGTGAGTGTGTGTGTGTGTGTATGTGTGGTGGAGGGTGGGGCTGGGCGCCATATGCCTGAAACACATTCTCCCAAAACTTCAAGGTGAAAACAAAGGGAAACTGATAACGATGTGAATTGTTGTGACAGATGTCTGAGCACCCCCAGCCCCCATCCCCACCACCAAATGATAAACATACAGACACACACATGCACACACACACACACACACACACACACAAAATGCTTGTTCTATGTCTCAGTGCATATTGCAATAATCGCTGCATTTCTTATCATGTTTCATTCCCAGTAATATCCTGATTCTTCTCTATCAAACAGCAGAAATCCTCTCCTTGTTTCTCTGTGCAATTTGTCTGTCTGATGGCATTCCTGTGTCCTGTGTAATGATAAAAACACACTAATATGAGGCACAGCCACTTTAATTTCAAAGGAAGAGAATTTACATGTCAACGGCACAATCAATACCAACACAAACACAGATGGCATTTGGACAGCTGCTTTTTCCAACATGCGCGCTGAATTCTACACTCCTTTCACAACAACATACTGTAGGGCTGGGCAATACAGCTTAAAAGTAATATCTCAATATATTTATGCTATTCCGTGATATATATCTCAATATACGCAGTTTCTATCTGTAGATTCAACTCCCTGACAGTATATAAAGTAGCTAAAATGAGCACAACCTAAAAGACATACACATAAATGCTGCAGTAATAATAATCCAAAAACATCAGATATAATAGTAAAACACTGACAGGAACCATTTTACTGTACAATGAGTAGTGCTGCATTTACTTAGAACACTTTGAGTAAATTTCACTACACTTACATACTTTCACCTTGGTAAAGTTTAAAATGCAGAAATAGAGTATTTTTAACATGGGGTATTAAAACTTCTGCTTAAGTAATGGACATGAATTACACACCCACTGCACCTGTGTGTTACCGGCTGAGTCTTTACCTTTAAGGAAGGTGGGCTTGTGGGTAACCTGTAGGACTGAGGTCTACAGGGGTTTGTTGTGAAAGTGAGCTCACTGGTGGGACTAAAGACAATAAAAATAGCCTAAAACCAAAGGTCTTCCAGACACATTTTGGAGCTGGATGCCGCAGGTAGAGTAACAAGTGCGAACAGCTGATTGTTCACGTTTTGTCCTGTGATTTTTTTTATTTTATTTTTTTTTTCCCATCGCGGCAAAAAGTTAGTTCTGCTGGAAGATACAGGAAGATGCTATAGTAACATTACATGAACAGGGAGATGTCCGTGAATGAACAGGGACTTTTTATTTCTTTTCTGTGGCAGCAAACACACCACACAGCCTTTCAGTAAGTATTATACTTCAATCTGAGCTGATCTACACACTTTATGGCTGACTGAAGTCAAGTAACTGTCCCTCAGCAGCCACCAAAGGAAACAATGAAAACTTGAATATGATGATATGGTCATCTGCTACGTATATCACACATTAGTTCATACTTGAATATAACAAATATAATCCATGTATTGCCCAGCCCTACAACAATATGCATGTATTTTCAAAAGATGCCGGTCTTCTGTGAGAATTTATCTTTGTGCTAAATTAAACTCTTATGGTTAGCGTTTAAAATGGGATGTGGCCTTCACTTCATGCAGCCATTTCATCTCAGACCTTGTGTTTCCTGAAAGTGAATAAAATCCTCACAATAATATATGCTGCATAATACGCCACATGGATTAAAATTCATGGATGCAAATTACAAAACATGGAAAGAACTTCTGTCCTACACATTTAGAGGCACTGAATGGTAAATAGGAATATGAAGTACAACAAGATTTTTACCTAATTACCGACTGGCTTGTGCTTGGTTTTGAAACTGAATCCCAGTGGAGCTCATGTGTGAAATGAAATGGTGAATTACTCAAACACAAGTTCAGTGCCTCCACCTTGCTCGAGTACTCCCAACATTAAGTTTGTGTAACAAAACAATCAATGAAAAATTAACTTGTCTTTTTGGAATGATCCCATAAAACTGTATAAATGTAATGTGTCATCATCAGTCCAAGTGATGTTGTCTAGGGCTGCACAACTGATCTAAATATATTCAAAATCACAAAATGGCCAAGTGCAATATCCAAATCACAGAAGCTGCGGTTTTACAGCATTATAGTGAAGTGCTGTAGTGCTGCACAGATGTCTTTACCTACAATTCTTGTTCTCCAGTTGTAAGAACATGTTTACAGACAGCATGTCATATTTTGTGATTTAAATTTTTTTTTTTCAGTGAAAATGAGAATTGTGATGCAAAATGATCATTTCCACTAATCATGAATCATATTGCAATTGCAGGGTTTGTCAAAATAATCACAATATGAATTTTCTTCCATATTGTGCAGCCCTGCATAATAAAACATAATGCATATTGTTTACATTTTTATTTTACTTTTTAGTTTTATAGGATTTTGTTGATGTTGATCAGTGTTTCCCAAAGCCCAAGATGACGTCCTTTTCCCATGACCAAAAGATGTTCAGTTTACTGTCATAGAGAGTAAAGAAACCAGAAAATATTCACATTTAAGAAGCTTGAATAAGGTAATTAATACTTTTTTCTTTAAAAGAATCTAACCAATTAATCAATCAAAAATAGTTAGTGATTAATTGAATAATCGCACTCGTATATGTGTGTGTGTATATATATTCTTTTTTATTATTTAGATTTAAGTGACAGATCACACTAATAACTGCTGTTATATACAGTACATCTAAAATCTTGGAGGTTCACAAACTAATAAAAGTAACTTTTTGACTATACATGTCAGATAATCCAATGGGTTTTTAATGATTTGTTTTGCTTAAGAAATTAGAGATTTTTCTCAACCTGAAAAAGAACACTTCATCCTTCACGTTATCTGAATTATTTAAAATCACGAAATTTGGAGATACATGGTTTTCATTGGTCAGCAATGCCATGAATTTTAAAGAACAATTGATTTGAATCCTTGTTAAATGGATATGGAAGGATTGTTGTGTAGAAATAAGAGAATCTAAAATATTTTTTCTGCAGTTTGCATCATTATGTGTGTTTGCTGAACTAGCCAACCTAAACTTTTGGAGCTGGGATCAATGTGACTCTGTGGTTATTCATCTGGGCCTATAAAACCATTGATCCCGGGTCTAATTGAGACGCAGACAGAGAAGGAGTGGGCCTCTTCCTAATCCTCAATAAGCAGGCTAACCTTCATTACAGCCGTGACATTTTCCCATGGGGTGCTAAGAGAGAGAAAAAGCCAGACAGAATATGAAGGGCTCTCCAACATATGGCGAGCCACAGAGGCGTGTACGCTTCCTAGGTCCAACTCTCACGAGGAGCTTTGGGGAAGGAAGCGGAGGCGACAAGACTTTCACTGCTGCTGCCGTTATTGTTGCTGTTGTTTCATTCTGCTGCTTGTTGTCAGTACTGTTTTCAGCACTGATGCAGGCCTCGCTTAAAACCGCGACCCTCAGAGAGAGTCTGTCAGCTTCAGATAGGGACTGTTAGTATGTACAGTGCCATTTACACAAGACACTCTCATCTTTTAGACCACAGCTGAAATGTTTCTTTTAAAAATTCAAGCATTCTGCAAGCAGGTTGGGACTGTTTCTCTTGTTTTTATTAATTCATTCAGACAACTTACTCCAGTTCATCAAAGAGATTCTTTTCATATACCTGTTTTCATTTAATTATCAATAGTGTTGTCAAATAAATAAGTGATTCTTTCCCAGTACACATTAAAGCCTCTGCATTTGCACAAGCTTTACATTTCAGCCACCAAGAAAACATTTTTTTAGCGTACAAGTGTGAGTTGGAACAATACATTCCAGTCGGGATTTATTGTGGGGGTTTTTTTCTTCAGGGATACTGATAACTGATACCTATGTGCTTCTTGTGGCCAATACAGACAAGATAACCAATAATTTCACATTTTTGTACTTTAAAAAGAAGTTCAAATAACCTGGAATTTACACCTGAGGGGAAAGCAAGGTGAAGATGTAGTGAGCAAAGATGGATTAAATGTTCCATCGCTCTAACAGAACCAAATCTAAGGGCAAATTCACTATAGGGCTGCAACAAACGATTATTTTCATTATCAGGGAATCTGTCAATAATTGTCTTGATTAATCGATAAGTTGTTTGGTCCATAAAATGTCAGGAAATGGTGAAAAATGTCTCACTGTTTTCCAAAACCCATGATGATGTCCTCAAATGTCTTGTTTTGTTCACAACCCAACAATATTTAGTTTAGGACAAAAAAAAAAAAGACTCAAAACAAAATGACTCAAAACAATTAATGGATTATTAAAATAGTTCTTGATTAATTTAATAGTCAATAACTCATTAATTAATTAATCAGTGCAGCCCAAATTCACACCTAAAGGTCCATTTCATGAATCGAACCAGTGCAAAAATGATACATTGATACAAGTCAAATGGTCCAGAAATTGTAAACATAAGTCATGTGGTGGAAATGTTGTTCAGTTATTGATCAAACAGTTAGTGGCTAACTACAATTTCTACTGGATCTCGTTCATCATGGAGCCCTGTCAAGATCTGTGTCAAGATATTAAATAGTTTAATAATGCAGGCATTTCTCACTTCGTCATGAGTCCAGGTTTGTCCCCTGCCAGTTCACATTTTGGTAGCAAACGTGATGCTAGTTCACTAGTCACCAAAACAGGAAGACAGAACATTTTTTAACCAATGAAATGACACATACAATGGTACGCCTCTGTGTTTGGTTTAGGTGGTGTTCACACTGTTGCAAAGTTCACTTGACAGCGGTCCAAGACCGGCCCTTTGAGGTTTTGAGGTTGATCAGAGAGAGGCTTCTTGGTTCCCACCAGAGTTCGAGTTTGCCCAAACGAACAGCACAAAGGGGGTAAATGCTCCAGAGGTTTGACTCAATACAGACCAAACAAGGCTAATGTAAATTTGCTCCATCAGAAAAATAAATATTAATATAAATTTCCCATTATTTATTTATTTATGGACACACAAACAGAGAAAGAAAAAAAGTGCCATCTCAGGGTTCAAGGTTAATGTTTTTGTCACTTTCCCAATAAGTGTGT
>JAJHUR010095619.1:0-18911 GCA_027495735.1 Lutjanus campechanus | reverse complement strand
ATTTAAAAATAAAATAAAAAAATAAATAAATAAATAAAAAAATAAAAAAAAGAAATGGCTCAATATTCTGCTACTGCATCACCTATTTCTTGCCTAAAATGTTTTCAGAAACATATTTTAGTACCTCACCTTGAAAATGGACGCAGGGAAGACCAACTTGCATGTGCAAACGTGCATGCATAAAACTTTGATTAAGATTTGATTGACTGATGAAAGGCTCTCATTGTTAAAACATCAGCAAGAGCTGACAGAAACAGCAAGAAACAACTTGTGTTTTAGTTTGCGCATGCATAATCAACACATCCAATATATGCAAGAGTCGCAGTACAGTGCGTCACTAGAGAATGCAGTTATAATGGATTTTCTCATGATGCCTGACAATCACACCTGATATCAATAAATTATACATGTTTTAAATAATTGAGTTAGGGTTATGTGTCCAGCTGTTGCTCGGGAACAAGAAATCTCTCAGATCAACAGACCACAATGCCACACACTGAAACAACTGTACTGCGGAAAATCTGAACATACTTCAACACATGAACTTATTCATTCCAGGCATGAAAATTATAAGGCTATTGAGATATAAAAATACATTGTCACACATATTCACACAAAAAAGAAAATACAAGGCTCACTGGCACGTTCTTCAAATTTACCATTTCTAGGATCACAAAACTTGTGAGTAACAAAAGGAGAACAAAGTCAACATCCTTCAGACGTGACAGAAGGGCATTGATCTGTCTCAGTATAACAGTCCCACAGTGAATAGGACCAGAATAAGCTGCTTATACGCACTACTGCCGCTGTCGATTTAAGAAGAATTAACACACACTGGGTTGCAACTCTCGACATTTTAGTGAACTGACTCAGTATTTCAGACAGCAATTTAGCACTTTAGTTCCCTGGACCACACTGGCAGAGAAGTTAGAGAGCTGAACTCTAGGAAACTGAAACAAGAAGTGGATGCTGTCAAGAAGAACCAGCCCGGACATTCTCAGAACTTGAAAATGGGTGCTTACATACCGCATAGTACCATGATTAGTCTGCTGAAGTGGAGTCAAACTTTCTGAAACAAAGCAAGGGTGTTTTAAAGAGTCCCATTAAATCCTTTCAGTAAGTATAAAGTAGTATAAAGTATCATCTGTGTGTTCTGTTTATATCATCAAGTTAAATTTAAGTTAATTGTACATGACTAGAATTTTAAAAAACTTATTCAACCATGTTTATTTGGCATAGTCGGAGCTGACTGGCACATACAATCAACATTTAACTAGAGACCATCTTGGGTCACACCAGCCATGCTGACTTTCCAACACATAGGTATTCATTTGTCATTATTTCATTATTACATGAGCACTGAGTACACATAGGTTGGACCACACCCATCATCGAACTCAGCCTCCATTTTGATCTCAGCTACACATCTGTAAAGTTTCATGACTGTACCTTGCACAATGCTGACACTATCACGTTGATAAAAACTTCACCAGTAACGTTTTTGCCCCGTGGTTGTCTGCACAACTCAAGTGAGACTCCCTGGATTTCGTCTTTCTGTCCAGGCATATAAACACCTGGTAAAGTAATCAAAACCACAAATGTGTTCCTGCTACAGCGTCTCCAGGACCACATTTTGTGATGATGACACACAAACACACACAGAGACTCAAAAGATGAAAACAATACAAGCCACAAGAAAGGATACACTCTGATTTGAATAGGCTATGTGATTGTAGGACCATGACTTGTCTAGACTATAAAATCCCAAAGTGAATGAATAATTTTATTTGAGAAATATGTTTATTTGCCTTCTTGCAGAGTGAGATAAGAGCATTTTCTCTTATGTCTGCATGGTAAATGGATGTTTTTATAGAGCCAAAAAAGCTTATAGAGAGGCAATATGGTTGATGGATGAGTCAACAATGTCTTTTTTTTCCCAGCCATGACCACGATTGCACCCAAACCTTACCCAAGTCATTCTTAGTCATGCTAGCAGCGTGATTCTACAGATGGCAATGTTGGTCTGTCCTGTCGGTCAGTCTATAACTTTGGTCCAGACCAGAATGTCCCATCAACTATTTGAACTGGAATTTGAATTGTCATTAAAATTTGTAGAGACATTAATGATCCCTACCAGATGAATCCTAATGTCCAAATCTTCACCATAATGTTGGTAAATACATAATTTTCCAGTGTTTTTGGAGACTAATTTTGTTGTTCAGTTTTCCGTTCAGCCAATACACCACGGTGGGGACTGGGAATGTCAGTTAATTCGGTGCTCCAACAAGTCCTAAAAAATAAGTGACAAAATGCTTGTCTGAGAAAAATATACACAAAACAACAACAACAAAAAACAAAAACAAAAATGGAAAAATAAACTTTTAAAATACCAATTTAAGTATGTGTAAAGCTGGTATTTCATGCTAAACTGACACAGGGTCTGGATTCAATAGAAGATCCACATAAATACAATTGAAGGTGTTGAACAGAACACGATTTTGAATCCTTGAAGCGAAGCATCCACTGCCTTCCACATTGTTAGTCAATCTTAACAGCTCCTCTTTGTGGTGACAATCATCGCTGTCAAACGCGCAGTAAGCCGAAGCTGAAGCCTATTCAGAGACGCTGCTTTGTCGAGCCCGTCTCTGCTCTCTAAACTGATACACAGCTCACTGAAAACTGTCTTCATGTCAATCTCCCATTTCTTTTACTCCGATTGTTGCTTTATCTCCTTCATGCAATTTACAAGATAGTGGGCCGGATGTGTAATCCATTGTCCCCATTCTTTCATATCAGCCTATTTCACTCCCTCGTACCTCCCTACTATTATTTATGATTATTATAGGGTTACAGGAATGTCACAGCGCCACAGCTTCGACCCTTTTCTCTTCTGTGAGGCTGAGGATCGAGGAACCGAGGCTTATTCTACTGTTGCACACATTGTAAGTCATTCTGGATAACAGCTAAATGACTCACATTAAAATGCTAATTCAGTGCCACTCAAAGTTAGAGCCATTTTAATATTTTGGAGGAAGGGAGGGGTGGTGCTTTTCTTTTAGGGCTATATATATGCTCTTCTTTGACAGAGCGTTGCTAATAATGTTGTTAATGTCATAAAAAGTGACAACCGACAGATGAAGCACAAGCTGTACTGTGTGTGTGTGTGTGTGTGTGTGTGTGTGTGTGAGTGTGTGTGTGTCCCTGGAGATGGTGTATACGTCTCTGATGGAAATGACTTAAAACGTTCATCACACGATGGCACATACCATTCACGGAACAAAGGAATCTCGTCAGTGAAGGAAGCCTGATGTTTTTTTTATGTCGAGGCACAGATGGAAATGAGAAAATGTCTGTTATCACACTGGATACTCTCTTAGAGATAAAGTTGCAAGAACCATAAAGGTTTCTTTGTCTGGTCTTAATAGGAGAACCCGTTTTAGTTCCTGTTAGAACTTTTCACATAGGTTCCCTTTCAGAGAGTTCTACCCTGAGCCCAGTATTAAGGGTTATACCTAGAACCATCTGTGAAAGGTATCATCCAGAACCCCCAAGGAGAGGGTCTACACAGAACCCTACTGTGGTGTAATGGTTCCACCCAGAACAAGAAACAAGAATCCACCAAGGAGGTTCTATAAAGAACTTAATTATATTCTGAGGGTTTTATCTAGAATGCACTCAGGGGGTTCTAAGGAGAACCTTTTTACCTTCCAAGGGTTTTATCCAGATCCCAGGCATTGAGAATATCTATCGAGAATCTCTTTATATCCCAAGGGTGTTATGTAAAACACACTGAAAGGGTTCTAAAGAGAACCTTTTTATATTCCAAAGATTTTATCCAGAACCCATCCAAGAGGGGATTCTTTTGAGAACCCTTTTATGGTCTGATGGGTTTCATCCAGGACTCTCTCACAAGGTTCAATCCAGAACCTTTCAACCTTTAAAGGGTAGAAACAAGAACCAACAAGAACCACCCAGAGGATTCTACTGAGAACCTTTGTATATTCCAAGAGTTTGATATACAAGTAGAGCACACCCAGGGGATTCTACCTAGAACCATTTTAAATTCCATGGGTTTTATCAAGAACACACTCAAGGGATTCTATCGAGAACCGTTTTATATTATTCTACAGAAACGCTTGATGAACCCTTAATGAAAGAGTTCTTCAAGGATTTCAACAATCTTTAAAGAACTCTTCCTTATAAAAAGTTTTTTTTTTTTTTTTTTTTTTTTTATCAATAGGGTTCCTTATGGAATTCTTAGTATTACAAAGAACCTTAAACCCTTTCTTCTTCAAAAAAGAAAAAAAAAGAAAAAGAGGACTCTTCAGAGGCAAAGAGCTCTGGGTGGAATCTCAGGCCTTCAGAACCCTTTTGGAACCCATATTTCTAAGTGTGTATGTTTACATGCAGCGTATCAATAATTTACTCTTACTCCAAACGAGTCATTAACAGCGGACCAAACCACACCTTTCCTCAGGCTGCAGCGACTGAGCTTTCTTACTTTAGTCTGATTGAAAATTCAAAGTGATTTTGATTTCCTTGGACAAGTTGGACAGTTGTTAATTAGTTTGTCTTTTTTAATCATTTTGGGAAGATCCGAATAAAACCTGCACGTCAGTGTTAATCACAGAGTCTTTTCATCTTTTTTTTTATTGCCCAGGTTTTACTCACATTGCAAAGACACTCTTGTCACCTCGCCGTCTGTTGACAGCTGAATTTTTAGACATCGCCGTTGATTACACCCAGGAGAGAAATGCAGACTGGCAGAGTTAATAACATTCAAACATGATGATTGTGTAACAAAAATGCAAAAAAAAAGAAGAAAACCCAAAACTGCCTGCTATTGTTAATCCACTTTTACTTCTTCCATAAGGTCCAACAGGAGCAAACTTGCATATATGCTCTTCTTGTTCAAAAGCTGATGGACATCTTTGCTCTTAATGTTAAGGGGAATCTTAATGTTACAGCATGGACGGATATTTAAAAGCAGTGGTTCTCAACCTGGGGGTCGGCCTTGGGTTATCAAATGACAACAAAGACTAAAGTTAATTGTCATGTTTAATATAGGGCTGCAACATCTATAAAGGAAAAAATGTCCATCCCAGTTCTTTAAAAGTTCAAGGTATTGAATTTAATATGATAATAAATGAAGAAAAGCAGAAAATCTCCATATTTGAGAGGCTGAAAAGAAGCATTTTCTGTAATTTTGCGTGAAAAATCACTTCAACTATTAAACTATTTTGATATTGGATTAATTGTTAAATTTTCTTTTACTACTTGCCTATTCATCATAGGGAACAACTCCTCCTGCTTCTTTTTCAGAGTCAAACACACTCCTCTGTGTCACTTTGCCTGGGAAAATGTAAACAGTCTTTAAGTCTGCATGCATTATTCTTTTGCTTATGTAGGTCACATAGAGGTATCGGTATTAAATGGAGACCATCTCTATTACCAGTTAAAAACTCCACATAATACATTTGATAAACAGAAAAAAAGCTATTTCTTCCACAAAAACCTACAACTGTACATGTATTAAGACCTTTCAGTCTCTGCTTTTTATTGTGAATTACTGGATAACCTTACTTCTTGTGACCTCAATTCAAGTCGCATCACGCTTAACCACCAACACAGAAACGTTGAATACACTGTGCTCACTTTCACCACCATGTAGCTGCTTGCTTTACCTGCAGTAGAGGGTCAGTCTCATGTTGCATTAAGAATGCACAATTACAGTGCCTCAGATTTTTCTGGACTGCCAAACAATAACTATTAACTTCCATTAATAGTAAGTTGTTTTTTTGTCGCTCTGATTCTTCTACTGGCCCTGTCTTTGAAGAGCACCTTCTTATTTTCATATTACCAACATTTTATGATCATACTTGAAGAGTCTATGTATTTGAGCAATGAATTCTGGGAATGATGCAGTGAAGGAGTGATAATAAAATGGGACACTTGCTTGGTAAAGTCCCTGCACCATGAAAAAAGAAATTCAGAAATCTTTCTGGTTGTTGTTTTTCTCTACACCCAAATGACACACTTCTTCCCTGAGACATGAGGGAGTTTCATCATGTGCCACTCTGGAGTTTCAGAGAGCGTTCACGGCACATTTACCTTCACAGATGTCAAGCTGGGTTTGTCATGCATGTAGCCCTGAAAAACAAAGCTCAACCTTTTTACACTACACAAGCGTGCACACATGACACTGCTGCTCCTCAGTCAATTTTCTGCAGGTGGCCTACCTTCTCGTGTAAAAAGAATCTCTGCCCCCCCTTTGTGTGTATGTAAAGATGCCTAAATCAATTGTGACGTGCTTATAAATGATGAATTAATGAATATCATTTCATTTCACAGATCTCTATGCACATACTCTAATGTGGAACATTCACTTCTTCACATCTTCAAAGTGGGCTGAAAATAGAAACCAACACAGAATTCATACTGCTATGTGTTTGACTTTTGCTCTTTTTTGGAGGCATATTTTTAGAATCTCAGTGGACCTATAAAGGGGAATAAAGCTAATCGCTGGTTTGTAGATGCTTAAATTTCAGTCATGCGTGTACAACAAAAGATTTATCTCTCTGCTCTGCGGGCTGAATTGAGATGGAGATCTGAGTGTGTTCAAGTCAATTACACCATCAAAGATGGCAAAATTACACATTTTCACACCAAAATTAGTGCATATATGCAGTGTTTTTAAAAAAAAGATACAGCTAAACATGCTAAAAATAGGCAATAGAGCCTTGTCCCGTTGTCAGTAAATGAGTTTGCTTTTCACTGAAAAGCGGAGACTCAGCTCATGTCTGTGCAGGAGAGCAGAAAGAAGGATGTTTTCAAAAGCATCTGCATGTTCAGTTCTCAGTACTTTTGTAGCTTCTAACTGAATTTCTGTGGTTTGTAGTTTAGGCCCTGTCCACAACTACATGGGTATTTTTAAAATTGAGCTTCTTCTATGCATTTTGGCCTTTCATTCATGCACAAACGGCATTTTAGAAAATCTGTGTTTTGGGCTTGTAATAATGTGTACCGCTGTCTCCATTGTTTGACATCAGTATGCATGGTTATCTCCATGGTTACCCTGTTTGTTTACATAATTTTGTGTGGTGGTTGAAATAGCGAGAAAACTATGATGAGCCGATCAGCCTCAGTGAAAGACTGCCTCCATATGTGGAAGAAGCAACAATAAAATGAGGACACTCTTGGATGCACAATGTATTTTGGTGAGTAACTCTGGAAAACAGCTAATGCCATTGGACTATTTCCCAGCAAGTTGATTTAGTCTATATCCAACAAGTCTGTCCGGCCACCACAATCTTTCTGAGTCCAGACTTCATCAAAACACAGGGTATAGAGCCTGAAGTGAAGGATCTTGTCTTCAGCTTCTACTAAACACACAGTATGCTACAGTGCTGGGAGCAACTGACTGTAGGCTATAGGCATGAACTCAGAAGATTATGGAGTATATGAGTTTGTACACTGACAGAATGAATGTTGTGTAGCGTATATTTAAAAAGACACAAAAAGACCTTGAAAGAACAGTGATGGAAACGCAGACAAACACTCATGCTGCTGAAAATTTCTTAATAAAAATGTCATCATCCAGGAGGATCCTGTGAACAGCACTAATGTTTCTCTGTTTTTTACACTGGCACAGGCTCACACAGTGTAGGTGTATTTTCTTGTTATAGCATGTGCTAACAGAAACTGTAAAAAATGCTCATCTGAACAGAGAATGTTTTACCCTATTTAAAAAACAAAAAAACCTTGTACATGTGGACTAAGCCTTAGTTGCTCTCCTGCATCATTTCAGTTCGATATGAGTCATGTGTCGTGCAGATGCTTCATAATAAAAGCTTTTAGATAACAAAATAACAGGGGACTTTTATTGTGAAGAATTTATAGGAAATAAAATCTTTAGCCACTGTTCAGTTGCTCCACTAAAGACAAACGTGTATCAGTTACCTTCAAACAGGCTCAAACTCCGCTGTGGTGCAGAATTGACACACGGAGTCAAACAAAGTCAAGTCAAGCAGCATGTGTATCAAAAAGGAGCATAAGGGATGCAGGTTTTACCTACGAAGGTGAGAAGCCCTCATTGCTTCCACCAAATAGTGGCAAACATTAATGCAACCACCTGGGTGTCATGTTTCCATCACTGCCAGTTGGAGCTGGAGCCGATAAAAACTCATTTTACCCATGACTGAATGCTGATTGTATCCTTTCCCATTGAAAACATAAACCAGATGTTTGTGGATGTTTTTTTTTTTCTTGTAAAACTCTTGAATTCATAGCCATGGCTTAAAAGAAAAAAGGTTGTTTTAAAATGCAATATAATTTTGATGTAACTTTAAAGCTTTTCCAGGGAGTGGAGCCTTTAGGAGGCGATAAAGTCGCTAAAATGTAGCTCCTGGGCACAACTTTTTTAGAGCAAGAGAGCTCTGCAGCCAAATCTGTTGGGTCAGCTCTTTCGTTAAACTGGAAATCCAGATTATTCTAACCAAAGGTGACTGCCCCTGCATCTGCTGCCCCAGCAATTAATGAGATGGGTCTCAGGAGTCACTGAGGCAGATCCCAGGATAGAGCTGTCCACTTTATCTTAGCCTACGCGGAAACGTTGCAGGCCAGACAGTGATTTAGTGCCCGGGCTTCCTAGAAAGGTCACAGCTTCCTGTACCACACCGCAGGACCTCCCCTACTGTATCCGCCAAAGAGTAATGGGGGCTGACTCTGCATGCTCCATGGCTAACATTAACATTTTTCTTTTTTGACATGCTTTAGAATTCTTCACACTTAAGATACAGTTTTTCCTACAGTCCGCTGTGACACACTTAAGGAAATACAGCGTTCAAACAGAAAGTGTTCTTTAACTTTTTTTAGGTGATGATGGGGATACTTTCTCACCAAGACTCTCGGCAGTACAAGCTGTGAATACCACAAGAAGTGCTGCAGAGCAAAGTGCAGAGAAATACTGGCTGTGTTTATGTGCAAACAATTTTTTCCACATTATTCTGAACATAACACTAGCCCAAAATTGATACTGGTCTTGTAAACACCATAATCCATAATCCATATGTATCTCAACTGGGGATTTTACCACAGTTTGTGGTCCTATTGTCTGTTTACGGTCAGCGCTGTGCGTTGTAAACAAACCAACTAGAGAACAGTTTGCAAGGCTGGGTTAGAGATGCAAGCACAAAAGCACACTTATCTAGCCCACACACCTCCTTTTAAAGATTACAAAAGCCTTGAATATCAAAAGGGTTTCTGACATGCTTGGGATATGATATATAATATAAGCTGTAGCAAGTAAGTTGTGACATTAATGAGAGTATGTGGCTGCATGTAAACAGGAATATTAGTGGAGTATTTTTTTTTTTTCGTTAGCCATGTAAACAGCTCAGAGGGAATATCATCTTCTTTGGAAAAAGGACAACAATCTGAATTATTTGTGCATGTAAACATGCTCAATGTAAAGTTATGTAGAGATAAATATCTACATTTCTGTTTACATAGAAGTGTAGAATTGCCAACCTTATTTTAGTTCACTAAAAACTTTAAGTCTTTGTCAGTTTCAATTGACAATTTGGTCAAATTTGACTGTGAGTCAGTTTGACTTCACAAAGTGTCTTGTTTGTATTGAAATGCTTATTCTGTAATATTAAAAAGAAAACTTCTTTAACCAGATACTTTATTGAATCAAGACAAACAGAGTCTACGTGAAATTGTTGGAGCAGTTTAACTCCATCAGATCAGCTTTTGTTACAGAACAAGATGCCATGGAGATAATGTGCTATTAACACTGACATTCAGCTTCTGCTGCTCCTCTGCTGCTTCATGGTGGGAGTCTTGTTCATGGCAGTGAGGAGGGTCAGTCCACTCCCAGCACACCCATCAAACCACTCACATCAAGTCATTAAATGGGGACAACTCTCTGGCTTTTAAGAGGAAAACCCTCTCAGGAATGCTTCGCAATTCATTTAATGTAATGACCAAGAAACACACACGCACACACAATGTTATATGAGGGTAATTCTACAGCGGCTAAACGAGGCTGCTTACAAGGCGCTGGTAAGGAAAAGTCTTGATTGCACTGAGATGTTGGTACCGCCTCAGGCTACATCATCTACACTGTGAGCACAGATGGTTGATAGTGATTTTAGCAGTTTGACACGTTTCATAATGGGAGCCCGACCAATCAGCTTGTACCATTTCAGTGCAACATGTGCGTTTGTTTCATTCCAGCAGAAACCCGAGATATGTTCACTTTCTGTGAATTTAAAGCATTGCCTTAATGAGGTGACCTTGAGTCGACATCAAAGGGTCTGTAGCGATTGACCACTGCTGTTTTATCTCCATCTTTGATCGGCTGCCATCGATCTCAGCTGCCTGTTAAATGAGCAGGGGACACCATTTATTCTGCGGCCTCTTTCATGGGATATAGATCACTCATCCGGGGTCATCTGAGATGGCCTCTCAGGGAGATCTGACTGAGGAGATACAGAGGAAAGCGATTAACTGAGGTTTCTCCCTGCTTTTGCTCCCGGATGGGAAAGACTTTTCCCTCTGAAGGTGACGTAGATCGCACTTTTCCCAAAGAAAATCCTTAAACTTCATCAGTGGGTCTATTGACCCTCAATGAACACTGCAGAAAGGACAATTAAACATGTTATAATATCTTCAATTAAGTCTGTGTAGGTTCTCAGTCATCCAGGTCATGGTATCCGTAGCAAGGTTTGTTGTAGGCAACTGGACTTCATAGAGTTCTTGAAGACGTTTTGCCTCTAATCCAAGAGGCTTCTTAAGAAGCCTCTTGGATGAGACAAACCTTGCTACGGATCTTCAATTAACTTATTTTTCTTATTTAAGATACATTTGCTGTGTCCAAAATCACACACTATGCTTTACATATACCCAAAATGTGTACTATTGTTGAACATACTTTTGCCGATAACCCATGTCAACAATGAATTACATTCAAACTGAAGTGTTTTTGGCGCTACACAGAGCTATCTTGATCATTGTCTGCTTTTGTTTGATGTTGTTGCTGTTGTCATCACTATTGCATTGCATTGTGGGATATATTTGCTGGTATAGTGTCCAGTATTTGGGTACTACAATTCTGTATTTCCCCAGAAATAAACTACTAAACTGAGGCGAATTAAAATATTTTTTTTTAAACAAAGTAGTTTTCATTGATCTTGAATTTTGGAAGCATTGCTCATATCAAATCTTAAAAAGTCAGATAGTGTTGTATGGTTTTCCCCTGATTTTTATGCAAGTTTCAAGAATTTAATCAATTTACTTTTTGATAACTCACTTTTGTCATATTTTTTTTATCAATTACACTTTTTGTTTGTTTGTTTGTTGAAGAGAAGTTATTGGAGTATCTGCAACATTTTGTAACCAAGGCATCTCTGTAGGAAGCAAAAGGAAAAGCAGACCTTTACAGTGTTTTCTGCATCACGTTATGTCAGTATCTCTCTGCGTGTGGGAAAGTGTGTGTAGAAAATGTTAAGGTATTTGTAAAAGCCAGCAGACGTGTGAATGTGACCATGTAAGTGTCTGCACTGAGCTGATAGTGCTCTCAGCTTGAGCCTGCGACAAACCTGCACAAACAGCTTTTAAACTTAGATTCAGAAGAACTGAGTCCTACTATTATCTAAAACCCAGAAGCACGCTTCGCCACTCACACACCCTCATCACATCCCGCCAATCGACAGGTCGAAGTTTTCAAAGAGGCTCCCCGCGAAGATGAGCTTTTTCCCTTCCCGTCGTCTTTCTCTTTCTTCTCTGACTTTTTGCTTTCTAGTCCATGGGAATTAGAGAGAAAAGTGATCTTTAAAGTACTTTCTGTTCTCTAAATGATTTGAAAACTGCAACAAAACAGCAGCAGGCATGGCTGAACCTGCCCGGCATTATCTGTTAGTGTCACAGAGAGCAGCGGCAGTACTGCGAGGCTGTCAGATGAAAACCTTGTGTGTTCACAAAGTTAACGTGTCTGAAATGTGTGTGTGTGTGTGTGTGTGTGTGTGTATGTGTGTGTGTGTGTGTGTGTGTGCACAGCTATGCAGTTTTAAAATCCCACTGTAAGTTCAAAGGGTTTCATGGTTCGTGAATCATGAAACTTGCTCAACCTATAAAAGACCTTGTAAACCTTTTAAATTAGATTGCTTAGTTTGCACATGACATGATGCAGCACCTCATGCTTGGGTGGGAACTTTGTATTTTGCATTGATAAGCAACATTTTACTGCACTTTTCACAAGTACAGATTTCCTCATCATCTGATCTTTACTGTATTTTTTTATTTATTATTTTTTATGTTCTCAATCGCTCTTTTTCATTTATTGGGATACAAATTTACAATATAAGAAAATAATGTATTTTTTTATGTTTTCAGTTGATCTTTTTAAATTATTATGAAGCAAATTTAAATGACAGGAACACAGTGTATATTTTTTATCACAATGTTTTCAATGCTTTGTTTCAATTACATGAAAATTATCATTTATTTTTATTTAAATGTTTACAGTTATTCTTTTTGATTAAACAAATTTACATTACAGAAATTCACTGTATATTTTTGTAGGCTGATGTTTTCAGTCACTCGTTTTGATTTATTAGATAAATAGAAAAATTGTATATTTTTATACTATTTTGATGTGTTCAGTTGCTCTCGTTTGATTCATTTGGAAACAAATAAAGTAATGCATATATTTTTTTATTTTGAAGTTTTCAGTTGCCCTTTTTTATTTATTATGAAATAAATCCACAATACAGGAAAACAATGTCTGAAATTAATTTATTAAACAACAAAATATAAAGGCTATGGTATTTCTTCACTATAGCGACTGGCTGTGCCCAGGAGTCCACAGGTGGTCTGGACATTGCAGAGTCGTCTCTGTTCTTTCTCCCAGGCTGTCCATGGAGCTGTCTCTTATACACATCTAGATGTGTATAAGAGACAGGTGTGTGTGTGTGTGTGTGTGTGTGTGTGTGTGTGTGTGTGCACAGCTATGCAGTTTTAAAATCCCACTGTAAGTTCAAAGGGTTTCATGGTTCGTGAATCATGAAACTTGCTCAACCTATAAAAGACCTTGTAAACCTTTTAAATTAGATTGCTTAGTTTGCACATGACATGATGCAGCACCTCATGCTTGGGTGGGAACTTTGTATTTTGCATTGATAAGCAACATTTTACTGCACTTTTCACAAGTACAGATTTCCTCATCATCTGATCTTTACTGTATTTTTTTATTTATTATTTTTTATGTTCTCAATCGCTCTTTTTCATTTATTGGGATACAAATTTACAATATAAGAAAATAATGTATTTTTTTATGTTTTCAGTTGATCTTTTTAAATTATTATGAAGCAAATTTAAATGACAGGAACACAGTGTATATTTTTTATCACAATGTTTTCAATGCTTTGTTTCAATTACATGAAAATTATCATTTATTTTTATTTAAATGTTTACAGTTATTCTTTTTGATTAAACAAATTTACATTACAGAAATTCACTGTATATTTTTGTAGGCTGATGTTTTCAGTCACTCGTTTTGATTTATTAGATAAATAGAAAAATTGTATATTTTTATACTATTTTGATGTGTTCAGTTGCTCTCGTTTGATTCATTTGGAAACAAATAAAGTAATGCATATATTTTTTTATTTTGAAGTTTTCAGTTGCCCTTTTTTATTTATTATGAAATAAATCCACAATACAGGAAAACAA
Source organism: Lutjanus campechanus (assembly GCA_027495735.1). Lineage (NCBI taxonomy): Eukaryota > Metazoa > Chordata > Actinopteri > Lutjaniformes > Lutjanidae > Lutjanus > Lutjanus campechanus. The sequence continues at coordinate 5,177 of JAJHUR010095619.1, read as the reverse complement.
TGTCTGAAATTAATTTATTAAACAACAAAATATAAAGGCTATGGTATTTCTTCACTATAGCGACTGGCTGTGCCCAGGAGTCCACAGGTGGTCTGGACATTGCAGAGTCGTCTCTGTTCTTTCTCCCAGGCTGTCCATGGAGTGCCTCATTAACCAGCGCAGGAAATTCTGATTATTTTGGTTCATGTGTGAGGACTGTTAGAAAGATGGGACTGCAGCGCAGGTCACCATCAAATCTGCTTCCCGTTGAGTCTGTACACCTGACGGAGACAAAATTCACAAACCCAAATGAAGAAAAAAAAGAAAAACTTCCTGAGGAAAGAAGAAAACATGATGAAGCAGGGCTGACAGGTCAGGTCGGCGTCAGCAGTCAGATAATTGGGTTCTCAGCATGAAAATAATATGGTTTGGATCAGGTGCTGCTGTGTCTCCGTCCTGCTTGTAGTATTTCCAGGAAACAGGCTTTGCAGTCCTACTGAGGTGTGATTTTCCAATCTCATAAGTTATACAAAGACAAAGTTTTTAGAAGGCAATGGCACATACATTATAGTGTTTACTTTGGAGGGCGAGAATGGCTGCACTTGCTTTTTTTAATGCTGTTATCAAAGTCACAAATGAATTATTTCATGATCGCAAAATCTCTTAAATTAGGGTGTTGAAGTAGAGGTGTGTTTTTGTTGTAGTTTAACAATAAGGTTAGTTGATTTAACTGACTTCCAGAATTAGTTTACATTATATGATGATCACTTAAAACTTTCTATTCCAAAATTAGATGAATATTCAATGAGATTCAACTAAAGGATTTCTCAACATCCTTGTGCACCTTTGAAGCTGAACGTCCAGTCCATTCTCGCTCCCATTGTGTCAAACATGGCAGCTTAGTCAGTGACCCTATGCTTCAAACTGTGACATTTATGGTTGTGTCGTTTTCACTTTATGTTTTTGATGTTCCGTTAACATCAGGTGATGTAGTGTAAAGAATGGGAAAGGTTGGGTTGGATGAATGAGTCAAACAAACACAGGATTTTCACCCAAGAGGCCAGAGTTTGTGTCCCACTACAAACCAAAAGCCAGTGTTAGTTTATTTTTAACTTACATGTCATACATGTTGTTTGTAAGGCAGGTTATGTAAGTTATGTTACATTGTGTTTACTTTTAACCCAAATCATCATCTTCTCCTTAACCAAGTTTGTGCTGAAACCTGCCCAAGTAGGTTTAGTAAAAGCTTTATTTTAGTATTTAATCAGCATTGGTGGGTGATATTTTTCAAAGGACTGAAAAACTTTTACACAACTTATTTTTTCAATTTGTGTCATTTGGCATGAAGATGTTGCAAAATTTACTATATGAAACCAAAAACACAAAATACCCCGCTCACGTTCATATAATTTTTAGTCTTTCCACAAAGTTTTGTTTGTATTTTTAGTTCAGTTTATGATGATGCTTTAGAGCACCAATTCTTCATATCGTTGTATTTTTGTTTACCGTAATAATGTGGTATGCTGCCAGTTAATTTGAAGCCAAATCAACAAAATCACCAAGACTTGAGTTTTGGATTCAGTCTGTTCTTCAGAAATAACAGACCTCAGCATGCGCTCACTTGGCAATCAAAACAACAAAGCTGTGCAACAATTTGTTCTAATTTTGAGCTGTCAATCATGTTTGGAAAACTGGGTTTACAGTATCTCAACCACTTCATAATTAGTTGCTTCCAAAGACTGAAAACACACAAACACACACACACCCTGCTGAACTGTACGGCATCGTCAGACACACCTTCAGGCAGCTGTGAGCGAGCCGATGAAAAAACACTAGTCGTACATGTTACTCAGTGATACAGTACGGCGGTCTTATGGGAGGTCTTTCACAGTAATATGAATAGCTGTGACCTTTCATAGAAGCCCAGGCACTAAATCATTGTCTGTGCTCTATGTTTCTATATAAGCTAAGATAAAGTGGACAGCTCTGCCTCGGGATCTGCCTCAGCAGCTCTCGAGACCTCTCTCATTAATTGCTGGGGCAGTGGACAGTCACCTCGAATCAACTGATTAAACTAATTGAAAGTATGAGACTCTATAACAAAGATAATAGTTTGGTTTTATTTTGTGTGTCAGACTTGTGAAAGGTTAGCTGTGCAGATTTGTTTTCATTTTGGTTTTGGTTTTATTTGCGCACTTTTTTCCAATCGACTGAAAGTGAATAAACAGAGCTGCATGATTCATGACAGGCCAGACTCTGAGAGACCCTACTGACCCCTGCAAATGGCTGGTATTTCAGTAACTGCAGTGACGATGGCCTTCAAATCCATACATCACACTGCCCTCCTTAGACCTACCTACATTAATACAACTTTTCAGGTAGACTGCACCACCGTACCCTAATGTATCCTTTCCCAACTTTGTGGCTGAAGCCACATGTTGTGGAATGGAGTGTCATAAAAAATAATAAATCTGTAAAAGAATAAGAAATGAAAGATTATTAAAAAGTAAATAAAAAATGTATTTGCTTCTCCCTATTGCTTATGCTGTTCCTTTTCAGACCAAGCTGTCAAATGAGCTTTGGCGTCCCTTCCTGCCCAGGCTGAGTAGCCAGTTCCTGCACACATGAAAACAAAAGCAATAGGGGAAAAAAACAAAACAAAGAAAAATAAGGGGATAAGCATATATAAAATTAAAATTAAATGAAAACAGCTCAGTTTAAATTAACTTAAGGTTTGAATTTAAATCGGAAACCCATGCCAAAAAACAAAAAGAGAGAAAAAGAAAAAAAAAAGAAAAGAATTCATTGCATAAATTTTGCTGCATGAACTTTGAACTTCAAGAACCACGGCCTTGACAAGACTGAATGTTGATGCAACCTGGCACTTAACGTATAGTTGTATAAGTGCTGAAGGACTCAAGCAGTAAGCTGTCATGTTTCATGCTATCCAACGTTGCTTTGAGTTTTGGTTTGGAGCAAAAATAGGTCGCCCAGACACAACATGGCACACTATAACTTGTGGTTCCTTTTGCATGCACTGTGTCAATAAACGCTCAGGAATGTCTACATAATGGCTGCACATGGTCTGGACCAGAGCCCTAGAGATAGAAGAGTCGCGACACTCCCATAGGCCTCCGTTATACGCCTTCTTCCGGCCTACTTCCGGGTTGTGGAGCCTCGAATAGTTCCAAACATCGCTTCTACGGCGACGGACACCGTTCATTTGCATTGTTGGCCGTCGAGTATATTCAGAGGTAAGTTGATTAAATAGCTACCTCTTTTGAATTTTCAACTCTCTATATTTTATCACAGGCTCTTTATGATGCATATGCTGAGCTTTATTTGTATGTGCACGGCGTATTTATATATTTTTTTTATCTTGGTAGACGACCCATTTTCTGCTACTTTTTTTGGTTGACTCTGCTAGCTGTGAAGGTATCTCCAGGGATAAATTGATGAAATCGCTACCTCTTTTTTATTGTCAACCCTCTATATCACACTTATTGCACCAAAAAATACGATGTTATCAGAGAGTACCAATTAACGCAGCTTACCTCTCTGTCAGTTGGTAGGAGCCCTGCACATGCACACACACAGCACAGCGACGCTGAACACACACACGCACACTAACGGCAGGCACACAGGTAGGAGATGTAAACAAAATTACACACAAAAAAAAATAAACGAATTGATGAAAATGATTTGGTGGAATTAACAAAATAAATTTGCGTTAATCTATTACACTAACACGAACGTGAAACTTTCCCTCCAAAACTTAAAACTTAAAATCTACGTCCTTTACATAGTTTTCAGTTGTCACCCTATCACTCCAAATGTAAAACTGACATTTACAAATATGCAATAATGCAATGATAGTCAAACAAGTATTTGGATGTGTGATTTTATTCAGGTTTACCATGAAATGTCGCAATCGCCGCTGTCAGTCTCATAGAAGAACATGACAGCACAGCATGTGTTTGGAACTATTCAGGCTTACATGAACCACGTGACCACCCCGCGGCGAGATCAAAGAGTGTCGCGAATCTTCTATCTCTAGGGTTCTGGTCTGGACTAAAAGCAAATGAAAGGTGGGATTCACATATCCTGGAACTTTGTGCAGCTGAAAACGCTGCATTCAAGAGCAGCCTTTAGTATTATGGAGCCACTCTCTGGAACAATCCATCGTCTAGGACTTTAAATGTAAACAGAAATCCTGATGCCGGTACACTTGACTGACAGGCTGTTATTATTATTTGATATATTTTATTAGTTTTATTGTTTGTTTTTAATATGTGCACCCTGGGAGGCAGTATTGAGACCAAGTGGATCATCCCGAAGAAATTAAGTACGTTGAATTGAACCGCAGCACCTCTTTCTTTATGAACACTGTTCAAAACATGTCCTGTGGATTAATGGATGTTTCTGGAAAGTCGCATTGCTCTTGAGTTTTAAAATGTCATTTCTCAGTGCTATGAGCGCTACTTATGAAATTCCAGTAATCTCTGCTGTATTGGTGTTAAAAGCAGGAATCTCAGAGGTGTCTGAGATCTGGACAGATTAGACCAAAATTATCTGTACGGCTAGATATCAAAAAAATAAAAAGGGCGACAGCACGGAAAAAGTCCTGATGATTAAAACTGTTTTATTATGTGACTTAAAGTACAACAACTACGACACCTTTGTAATAAAAAACACAAAGGGAACTATTAACAATTCAGCCATTTAGGGGCGTGTACAGGCCAACTATTTTTCTAGCATGTAGAGCAGCCGCATGTTTTGTCCACTTGAAGGGCACCCTACAGGGCACCTCATCATGTTTTGTCTGCTGGACGAGCACCCCAGACAGAACTTTATCACATTTTATCCACCAACGGGGAATCTGAGAGAGCACTTTTGTGTCTCTTTAAAAAAAAAAAACATAGGGGCACTGGGGGGGCAATCTTGTGCACACCAGTGTTTGATTATATAGCCTTTTATATGTGCACTTATGTTGTTTATTGAAAGTGTGTTTGGGTAATTTAAGAGCAACTATACTGCATGCATTAATGAAGCTTTTTGTGTAGCTGTCATTGAGGTTTAGACATTACAGACGCAGTTATTATGAAAATATCGGCAGTAATTCTGAGTCATTTCCATATCTCTATCCCGGGATGACAAGGAGAATGAGGCTTATTAGTCATATGGTTCATATTGGATTT
>JAJHUR010095618.1:1432-14207 GCA_027495735.1 Lutjanus campechanus | reverse complement strand
TAACCAGCCTGACAAAGGCAATAGCCTGCCGAGTGGGGACATAAAAGCCCCCCACCTAGGTGGAAGGTGCTGTGTGTCTAGCCTAGGGCACTTTTTTAAACGCCAGCTCTTTGTGCATGCAGTCATGGGAAAAAGAGCTTCAAAGGTGAAGCAACAGGGAATGCCTCGGTATGAGCATAGAAGCCTGGGAAGGCAAAGGTTCCCTGCCTTTTACCAGCTGCATGTAATCTGCTAATCCGTAGAGTGGGCAGCCGGTGGTCTCTCGACAGAGGTGCACCAGGGCCACTGACCACAGGAAGTACGCTGGGGAGGGGGATATCAAGGGATGTATGGGCCACCCATTGCAGTGACCCTGCCCAAGTGTTAAAGGTTAAGTGGACCCATTTTGCAAGACCCCCTCATAGTTGGGCAAATAGTTCAAATTTGGATTCAAACGATGGGGTCATTTTTAGCATTGCACATACCTATTAAAAATGTGGCACTGGTGAGAGGGTTATGTGAAAGAATGTGGCATTTCACCCCAGCCAATTAAAGAAGAATCCATATGAACAAAACAAAGGTTATTGAGTCACACAGTGATTGATTATTAGACCCGCATTTCGTTACTTGTCTTTTGAAGAAGGGGGCAAGTTTCAAAGGAGCCCCTTGAAACCAAGCCTTACCAAAGCTTTTGATGAATGCACAATTTCTTTGAAACAACTGCCACTACAGAGCCCTAGTTGGTTATTTAGGGGTGAGTAGCTGGAATGTCCAGCTGTGGTCTGACTCAATAGGAGACATTGAGAGGTTTTGATTGACATTGGTCATGGCTGGCCTGTCCGACATCCTATTTAGCCCCCTCTGCCATGAGCTGCTTCCATTTGATCGGACCTCTGCGGACCCAGTTGTGACATGTTTAGTGATTTCACACTTGCTTTGTGGCAATAAGCACCCCTCCGTTCCCTCAAATGTTTTGAAGCATAAATAATACATTGCTCCCATGATTTGCAATGCATGACTGAGCATAGCTAGGGTCAGAGCAAGAGGAATGTTGCCAAGTCATATTGTGTCAGGGCCTGGTGGAAGTTTTGTCCCCAAAGTGAGGGAGTTGCCTTATGGTACGCATCAAGAAAATGCATCAGCATCTTTCGCATTGATGGCCATGCACAGCAAAATTATTCTGTTTCTATTTCTCTCTTTGGTAGTTGATACATTGTGAGCAAATGTTAAGTATTACAAACCCTCTGACATTAAGCCTAAACGCTTGAGTTTAAACTAGTTTGACTATCCACAAATACAGCCACCAAAATGTTCAAAAGTATGCCTATACTACACGCCTGTGGTGTCTGATAAAAAATAATTGCATAAATGTGGAAAGATTATTGCAGAATTGCTTCTGTTCACGTGATGGGCATTGAATGAAGTTGAGAAAAAATTATCAAATGAAGCACTATCACTGTAAGGGGACTGGTTTAATAATTTTTTTTAATGAGACCCACTCAAAGTGGAGCGAAGCCGCATTTCCACCCAAAATACCCAGAACTTTAGTTGCTGGAACTACTTTTCAAAGGTACGTTGTCTGACTGTTTCCACCGCAGTCTAAAGATCTAGAAATCAGGAAAATTAGTCCGCAGATGTATGAAAAAGTGACAGTTGTGTTTACACATTTCTGTGTTCCCAGCGTAAAAGCTCCTTAAGGCCTGGACTTTGTTGTCTGTCTATCTTGTATGCTTTCTTCTGTAACTCCATGTTGATGTGTGAAAGCACAACAAACAAAAAACAAACTGGTGTGAGACTGCAGATTCTTAAAATTGGTGGCTAAAGTAAAATATTCTAAGTACTCAGAAATGTTAGGTGCTGCAGGTCCTCCTAAGTTCCTGTACTCTTGGAAAGTACAGTCCCCTATGCATGGACTTTTTGGTGAATGAAATAATGTCCCCAGAACTTAATTTAGATACGTGTCCCAGTGGTGCTCTAAAGTTCCTCCAAAGGTTCTTAGTCCCTGAGGAAAGTTCCTACAGTGGAAATGCCTGTGTGGCCCTTTTTAAGACATTTGCCTTGCACAGCTTTTGAGTATTGCATGTCCTACAAGTCAGAATGAAAATGAATGTCAGAATCTATTTTGTGACGATGAGAAATCCAACTCTATTGAGTTGTGCAAAACAATAATTAAGCTTTACCCTGCAGGTGAATATTGCACTTTGATAGGGGCTTGTACTCTGGTGGGGTACCAAAGAAATAATTTCCCATATAAACAATGCTGTGACTTGGGGAATAGGGAAATACCTCACAAAGTGGAGAATACTGATTCACCTAGGCCCTTGATACAGAATATTGCTATGATAATGGTTATCAAGTTTTCTACAGCCCTATGTAGGTTCATAACATGTAAATGTCACAGAGTCGCTGCTCCAGAAGGGCATCAGAATGTTTTGGTATTGAGGTGTCATCTCGATGGTGAATGATCCGACAATGTTTTCATTATGGATCCCCCTCCACCCCTCGCTCCTGCAACTCCCATCCTCACTCCCAAACAAGAGGCTGGAATGTTGGGTTTCCATGACGCTAATGAAGTAAAAACCTGGCAATGTGTTACTGGCAGCCTCAGAGCAGCTCCTGATCCGCGGCCTCCTTCTCATCAGGATCAGAGTCTGATCCCCCTGTAGCCTTCATTCACCAGGGCTTATTATGCCCAGGAATGTCTCTCACTCTCTCCTTCTCTCATAACCCCCACTGAAGCAGGGAAGTGGGGTGCAGGGGTAAATTTGGGACAAATCCCAAGGGAGAGTACTACCCCAAATAACACACACAACCCCCCAGTACCCACCAAAACTCCTCCCCTATCACTTCTTACAATCCTCCCGCCGTTAACCATCACACACATGGACAAAGACACATACACACACACTCCAGTCCTTCTTTCCCGTGAAAAGTGAAAAGCTGCCGTTGTGATTTATTGTTCCATAAATGCTTCATGTGGCAGGCCCATGAGGCGACCAGTCCCTCTGTTTGCTAGTGGCCCCAGTGACAATAGTGAGTTTTCAGCACTCAAACAAGTCCTCGCGCAAAACTCAGTGGTCTTCCCTGGGGAGAACCATCCCAGCAGCTTGTTTTGTTTTTGCTGGTTTTCAGACGGCTAATATTTGCAAATTGAAACACCTTTTGTCATTGCAACTTTTTTTCCCGGAATTTCCTTTCCAAACTTTCTTTCCCGTCTTATGACAATACCACCACAGAAACAAAATGCGCTAGTCAGATGTTCCTTTAACCGGCCCTCCCTGGTGGGAACAAGCTTTTTTCTCTTTGTCTCTCACCCAGAATGGCAGTTGAGGGGTTAAATAATCAGTCTCTGTACATTATCCTGTGTCCTGCTGAGCTGGTGGACGCAACCATAATGTCTTGCTAATTAGCCTCCATTTAGGATGGTCCAATAGGCCACACAGCCGCCATTGAAGATTGAAGCCCATGGAGCTTTGCAAAGGAAGACCCTCTGTCTCGTGGGCATTCATGGTTTAGGCTCGTCCTTAATAAACCTCTAGCTAGCCCAGGCTTGATGCCTCCAGGACTCAGGATTCAGTTACTCGGCCGATGAATAGGGTGTATAGCCTGTGTGGGGATGATTTAGGCCATTGTGTGTACTTTGTCATTGAAAGGATAATGTCCATAAATGGGATCTAAACTGACCAGGACCAATTAAGGGCTTAGGGGTTGAAGCAGCTCATTGTCAACTTTGACCCTTATCAAATTATTGTGGGTTGGGGTTCCCATATAAGGTTGTGAGAGATAAGGTCTTCAAGAAGTCTGGGTTCTGTTTACAGTGATGGATAAACAGTGCAAAAACATTTGGTCAAAAGGAAATATGACAGATATTATTTAAACATTTTGAATCTTTTTGCACTAACTAACTAACTTTCTGGGAAGTATTTTATTTAAAGATAGGGTTGTTCCGATACCAGTATCAGAAATGCCTCCGATACAACCCAAAATGCTGAATCGGGCATTTCGAGTATGCAAGTCTATACATGATATACTGTATATAATTTCTATACATGATATTTTACTCACTGTGACCACTTGCTACTTTTAAAACATAGCCTATTTGTTATGACCCATAATTAGTTTAGTTAGATGTAACTTGCATACAACGTGGCTCTTGCCCAGGTTCCTTTTCCTTTTAAGCCAGATTGCACCAGGAGGTGCTGGTTGTATTGTATCCATCGGCAGTAGCTCACACTCCTCACCAAAACTCAAGAAATAGCCTAACTTAGAATATAAACACAATACACATGTTTACGTCCATTATGTTTCATCATCCAACTGGTTTTGAGGTAAGGAAATGCAGCCCTATAACAAAAAATTGTTAGAGGTGATCGCAACACCAAGAATTGAGTTTTAAATTTCCAATTATTGACTTTTCTGCATCAATTCATAATATTGCAAGAGAGAATCATGATACATATAAGAATCGATATTGTTTGGGTTCTTGTATTGGCTGATACACAAAGTTCAGGTATTGGAACATCTCTACTTCAAGATTTTGTTAGGACTGTGCCAGTGGAAATGGGGAAAACATCATTCAAAAGGTTTCTGATGGAGTCACAGTCATTTTTCAAGTGACATAGTAATCCAAGCTACCAACAAAGAGACTGACCTTGCCTGTGCGCCCATGTGCATTGATTGTATAGAAGTACTGAGTCTCGGTCTGATGTGTGACTGTGCCAGAAGCACACCGCTGGCCCTTTTCCTGCCTCGTGGGGAGTTGGGCAGCTGAAACAAAAGGATGAGAAGCTTTCGTCATCAAAAACCACTATGTCCTTGGCACTAGAAGGAGCTGTGCATGACATCTGATGAAGATGGATGAAGATGGTCTCTATGGTGAAGGATAGGACTCTCCAGGTCCTGTGGAGAAGCTTTTTGGCAAGCTAGAAGCAGCAGGGCATGTTGGCATGGAGCACTTCATGTGGTAGTGGAACAGTCTGGGATTTGTGCTCGTCTTATGCAATCATTTTGGAGTGTCTGTTTTTTAAGTAGCTGTCTGTTGATTTGTTTGTGTGTGGGTCTTTTGAAAGTGCCCAGTGCTCACCTGGAATTACCTCTTGACCTTGTTGTGGTGTTATTTCCTGGAGTTATTGCACTTCATCTAATCACTCCAGTTATTTGGGCTAATGCAAAGTGGGCCCTTGTTGATTTGCAGGGTGTCCTGATTGGCTGCATTTAAGTTGTCATGTGTGGCTTTTTGGCACAATATCACAGCCATGTCTTGCTTATTAAGGGTAAAATGTGGGCTTCCAGACTCATAAGAGAAAGGTTGAAACATATTTGCAGTTGACAATTAGCGGGTGAATTTTGGCCCACATATTTTGCCGTCTTGTCAGCCCTTCATACTGGATGTTTGATTATTGTTGTGATGTTGTGACCCGTTGGTCTATGTGAACTTGTCACCTGCTGGTCAGTTGGCTGGATTTCCGGGTCAGGCCTCAGCTAGCATTGTCATGGCGGCCACACAGACCCAGCATTATTAGCCCCACTGGCGGCACTATTTGTCCCACTCTAAAAAAGAGGGCTAATGAATAAAAGAAAAAATGGGAGACAGCTAAAGTCTTTCTGATCCCCCTTTCCATGAAGGGGTAATCCAGGGGTGATCGTCAGCACAAAATGTGGCTTTGACTGCCTGTATCCATTCTTTGTGTGTTTGTGTGTGTGTGTATGTGTGTGTCTCTATGTGTGTGTGTTTTTTTTTCTTTTATTCAACCTTTGTTTACTAGGAAGTTGCAAGGAGATGTGACCAAGAATAAACTCATTAACATGTGACTGTGGTCACATTTAAAGCATGAAATGATAACAACCTGCCAAGCAGTATGATTACAGCCTATGACTGGAACATATTTTAGTCAAAATACCAATTATGCATGTCTGTGTGTGTTTTTTTGTGGGACAGAGGAGCAGAGGGATGCTTTGCCTCGTCATTTCCGTCTTTTATGAGTCATCTGTGTGTCTCACTACCCTGTAGTACTCAGTAGGTTTCCAATAAGTAGTAAAAAACACAATAGTACATGTACTCATTTACATTTTCTCTTTCATGACCTCACTCCTCAACCATGCCAAGAGCACATTATCAAGGTTACTTGATAGCAAAGTGCATTTTGTCTCTTTGTATATGGTGGTGACTCACTGTTAGTAAAGTCACATTTAGTACACGGAACAACATACCTGAGCTGTTTTCTTTGGTTGACCGATTAACTAACTAAGACCAGGAAGAGCCTAGTCGATCATGTTTGTTTATGCACTTGGCTGTCAGGTTAGCACCATTTTAGTTCTGTGTGGTTCTCTTGTGTGTCGTCCCTCTGTATGTATTTGCCTAGAGACAAAACGTTGATTGCTACAGTGTTGACAAAAACTGCTGTGAATGGGTGACGGTGGTCTGACATGGGTTCCATGGTCACTCTTTCAACCAACAAGGCTGGAATGTCATGTAGTAATCCTGTTTCCAATGAGGTTGCACCATTCATTTTAAAGCAGGGAGATTTTTAAATGTCTGAGTTCTAGGTCCAATCTGCTCAGGTTTTATAGCACATGATAAATTCTTAAGTCTCAGTGTTGAAATACAGTAAAAGTCCCATAATTAAAGCATTTTTCAGACTGAAGACAGATTTTTTTTTTTGCATAAAATAGTACACTGAAAAGTTTCAACATAGCTGATGTTTGATAACAAAATAAATCTGGAAAATTGCACAATAACTTATCTTTACTGTAGAAGCAGAGCACTGAATGACACTGATCTCTTATCATCTTATTGGTCAAAGTTTAACAAGGCTAATGGATCATGTAGTGGCTGTCAAGCAGATTTTAGGGCTTGATATCTGATTGACGCTGACGTTTTCACTATTTGAATGCTGCTCAGCATTTTATTTTCACTTTTTTGGATGTCTGTTTATTCTGTGTAAATTCATCAGTTACAGATAAATATTAGGCTACACTAATATTATTAGTATTACACCATTTGTGGAATTAGATTCCAGTAATTCCACAGCTTTGTAATGTCAAAATTCCTTGAAAAAGATTCAGTTATTCTGAAAATTGAAATAAAACATGTTTTATCCAACAAAAATTTCCTCTTCAAATTATGTTTGTTGGCATTCAAAGCACCATTTTCACAGCGTGAAAAAACTGTAGTTAATGGGGTTGTCCAGTAACCAACTAATAGCCCCATAAATTACATAATGTTATTAAAATTGATGAGATATGTTCATTATTTGTTGAGGTTTTTAAAATTTTTGTAGGGTGATGACTTCTTAAGATATATTGACAGACATTTGAACCTTCATTTGAACCCCTCAATAGAAGCTTCAAATGTTCAAATTCAGTACAGCCCTACATTGAGGTGACATGACACAGTCCTTATTTATTTTCATGCAAGAAGCATAAGTGCAAGTGTAGTGCATAACCCACATTGAACTTTCACGTTTGCAGTGGCATCTACTGTAAGGGCTTGGTCTAAGTAGAAAATGATATGCTAAGGTAAAACCAGGAGGCTTCTCTCAAACTAAAACCATCCATTATCACATTGTTACTTCAGCTACATGCAGTATAATAGATGTTGTTTATTGATCTAAGAGAGACCTCTTCTCCACAGTACAGCCACACTGTGCTTATTACAAGGTAGATTGAATATAATCAAAGCATTGTGGGTTTTTTTTTTAACTTTCCAGAGCACCAGGACTGCCTCCATCATGCGGTCCATGAGCGTCTCGGGGAGCTCCTGCGAGTCCTGAAGGCCATTATCAACAAACACCAGAGCCTCAACTCGGTGGACATCCTCAGTACAGCTGGAACAGTTATCGCCACGGTCAAAGGTGAGCTATGATGACCAGCTCTCCCTTAAAACACATACACACACATAACTCACAGCTTTCCTGTAAAACATACCAGCTACTCCTCCACTCTTCCTTTGGTCTGTTTTCTGTCTCTGCTTATCTAATCCCCCTTCTCCCCTGACAGTTTTATCTACTGGACATCCACTGTTACTATGTCTTTTCTCTCACACTGTCCTCCCAAGCCTTAAAAAGAACTTCCCAGGGAATGTTTCTGAGCATTTTTCATATAGCTTCAAAGCAATGCAGCTCTTCAGAAGTCACTCCAGTGGCGAGAATGCAGCAGCATGTGTTTCAAACCCCATACAGAGAGTAAGAAAATAATATTTGGGAGTCAGATACCTGATTCAAGAGGCAGGGAGAAACGGGTGTCCTTTGTGCTTTGTCTGCCAGTCCAGAGGGAACTGCACTGAGGAATCCTTTTCAATCTCTCATTCTCTGAGATTATGATCTGGCATGCAGGTCAATTCTTAACTTGGCTGCCACACAAGAATCCCCTGAGTATACCTCGTCTCAATTTGCATTGCAAAGAGAGGCATGAAGGGGCTGCATAGCTTTTTGAAAAGCTTTCACTTAATAAGGAATAGTGACATAGTGAAGTGAACAAAGCCAGAGGAGGCTCTTCATATGAATGTGGTTTACCTTCACAAAAATATTTGGAGTGAGTCCACACACACATGGGTGTGTGCCATTAAAAAATTATTGGGTGCCATCTTTCATGCAGTAACTTGACGATTTGTGTGGCATGCAAACATGTTGATGCACACAAGATTAGGACCTTTTCAATGAAGAAGCATTAGATATGACATCTTAATAGTCGTTCTATAGAAGCCTTGGATTAAGGCTCTTAATGATATTGCATTAATGAATGGAAGGATTCTGAAGAACGTAGATATAAATCCAACTGTTTCCCAAACCTGTCTTTGATAAGTGCCTTTGAAAAATAGCAAATAATGTTGACAGGTTTAGCATTTACAGTTGCTATCCCGATGTAGTCTTTATAATAGAAATAAAAAAGACATGAAATAATAGAGTAAACACAGGTGTTACCAGTGATACTACAATAATTAAGATTGCTGCTGTTGTGCATGTTGGCTCACTTGAAAAGCTCTGCTACACTAAAGGGTACAGGACTTTAATTTGAAGTTTCTGCAGGTCACCACAAAATTTTAAAATCCAATAATCCAAATTTTAGGTTTGAAAGGAGACGTATATAATATATATAATACTGCACTAAATCATATGTCATCAGAGACTTAGGAAACATGTTAAGTTGAAACAATGGATAACGTGCTAAACGTCACGTTGGTGGACAACTGCCAGCTATAAACAGCTGATGAAATTACAATGTAGGTCTTGTTGTCACTCGTCATTGTCAAAGAATGATGTTGCGCTTGTTTTGCGCTCTGTAGGTTCAGTTTCCCTGCATCCTGAAGGCAACTTGCCTAAGCTTCAAGTTTGGAGAGGAGGGCGTGGGGAAAACAACTTGTTTCAACTACAGATTGTATATTAAATAAGGATTCAACCTATTTAATATACAGTTTATGACTCAAACTGATTTTAACTGCAGTATGCATTTTTGAATTGCATTGCAGTGCATTTTTATTAAAAGTCATATGCACAGTTTTGACAGGTCTTAAATATTGACAAACTTAATATTACTTTGCATTAAATTTGCATCAACTTCAGTCTTGCTGAATGGGTTTTGGGGAAAAATATTGTAATGATCATGCCGAAACAGCCAGGAAAAAAAAAAAACATTAAACCACAAACCACAACATGGGCCTTCAAGTTTGGAGAGGGCAAAATGTCTTAACATTATGTGATTTGGAATGGCACATTTCATTAAGAGATTAATTAATATTAATTAATTGATAAGAGATTAATGGTCATATACTTTTTGGAAATATGAATGTGGAATAGGTCTTAAATTGGATTCATAATGGTCTTAAAAAGTCTGGGCTCTTGATCCCTGCAGAAACCCTTTTAATGGTTGTCACTGATTACACCTGTTTTTACTATTATAACTTTCATGTCAATGTGGCTGCTGTGAAAAAGGTCCATTATGTGCAGTGAAGTGCTGTAACATCTTTTCTGCCACTAGGTGGCCAGAATTACTCACTGCTTGACCCTCACACAGTGTCATGGTGATATCAGCTGTGCACTTGAACCAATATTTTTCACTACCAAATCACAAAGCTGTTGATGTTGCACAGCATGAAATGTAAAATGTTGTTATGCTTCTATTTAAAGAGGTGTATCATGTGACCAAAAGGTTGTGTTTGCTTCTGATATGATTTTTTTTTTTAAAGTTAAAAGTGAACAGTTTGTACTGGTAAGAGAATACTGTGAATCTCTCGAGTGGAGTACTGCATTTCTCCTTGATTACACTCTAAGGTACAGTATATCTAAACAATAGATCAAATAGTTCTTCATGCAGAGTTTTGTCACTGCCTCCATCCTGTGATACCTCACGTCCAGTCACACGTCAAGCTGCGACACCTTCGCATTAGTCTTTATTGGAAGAAACGTTCTTCTTAGACCTGGATTCTGAGTAGGACTTTGCAGCTGACGAGGGTCTCGACAGTGTTGAGCTTTTCCGCTGAAACAATACCATTTTTCTCCAATGATGTAACTTCCACGTTTGGACCACTGGTTGGGGCCTGAGCGAGTTACTGGCATTGTATTCCAGCAAGGCTCAGGATGTCCTGTTGGGGGTAGGGGGTTGGACAGAAGAGGAGGAGATGTAACGGCATAAGGGAGTTGCGTGCTTTGAATGGTGGTGGCTACAGTAGCTGTGCTGGGGTTGAAAGAGGACCTGGGGCCCCATGGACATTGAAACCCATCAAAATCCTGTTGGGTTTTTTTTTTTTTTTTTTTTTTTTTTTTTTTTTTTCTTGCACCTTTCTGACAGAGCCTCAACACTTCCTGTATCTTAGTCTGAGAGAGGAATTTTTATATTAGATTTATTTCTCTGCTGGACGGAGGAACCTACAGTTGGATAACCTAAAGAACAGTAACTTTTTCAGTGGAATGTTTTTTTTGGTTTATGGACGGAGAAATTGAATTTTTGTCACCTCAAAGTAGACAGTCATCATTGTTCAAGACAACTTATTTCTGTTACATAAGAGAAATGCTCAAGAACATTTTGAGGTGGGTAATGGGTAGTTTTGCCATTTGTAGCACAGTATACCTCTCGTAGAAGTCTTTCCAAAAGACCTGGATTCAATGCGTATTAGCAGCATCTTTGTATTTGGTAGGTGTTGGTCGGGAAAGCTTGTTAAAGCGTGAGTGAGGGTATGCTTTGAAGCAGTCTTTCTTAAGGAATTTAAAAACATTGAAGATTAGTTTGTCTAAATCTTTTCTTCTAGTTCTGTAACAAAGATATGATTTGCAACAGAAACTTTCAAAACAAAGTCATCAGACAAAGCTTTGTACCTGAAGAGGTTTTCTATTTAAAATGTTTGCTCCGTTTGAACTCTAGAAATCTCCATTGTTCTAGTAGAAAGGAAAGACTGAGGAAATCATGGAGGCAGCAAAGCGGTCAGTGACATCACTGATTTATTGCTCGGTGTTTGGTCTCATTTTTCTGAACATCTCTCTCCTGGTTTATTTTCTCTCTTGCTCAGTCAGGACAGGAAGTTTATTGTGAAGACTGATTACAGCCTTATTTACACTGGTGTTTTTCCCCTATTCTGTCCTCAGTCATCACTGTGTTTAGACTTAAAGCAGGAAACTACTGCCTTTCCAGATTACAGCCAAATATACACACTTGCAGTCTTTGCTTATCTTCTCTGGTTGAAGGTACAAAGTTGTTTTTGGATGCCTCTCAGGGACTTTTCAGTTTTAAAATGTCTGCACTTTTGAGATACAAAGTGAACAGCTCTTTAGCTCTCGGTGTGATTTGAGGCGTACAGCATGACTCAATAGAGAATTTTATTGACTACATCCTTGACGTCATGCACAGGATGATGAATCATACCATGAGAATTGTGCCTAAAATGCAGCTCTATCCATGGCGCCAATTCAGGATGTCTTCAGTATGCAGGGTTTAGCTTTGCTACCAAAGCTTGACTCATTCGTTCTTCATCACTGTTTGACAGGGGTGAACTTTAAGGAGGTGAACGAAGAGAACAAACAGAAGCTTTTCGGAGAGATCTACACCGCTATCGACACATTGGCATTCACATTTGGCAATGTGTAAGTATGATATCATCACTGTGAATGCAATTCCCATGGTTCATTTTAAACTGCAGACAAGTTGGCTGTACTATTGTCCTTTTTTTCCAACTGTTATTGTCAGTTCTGAGAGTACATAATGTAGGTCAATTCGTATTCATAAAGCACATTTTAAAGGTCCAGTTTAAGATTTAGGGGGCACTATTGGTAGAATATGTCCAGAATGGATTATTCATAAGTAGGTTTTCATTAGTGGATGATCACTTGAAAAGTGTTTTCATTACCTTAGAATGAGCTCTTTATATCATACCATGGCTGTTCGTCATATGTGATGTTTAACAGCCATGTTTATACAGCTGTCCAGAACGAATACGGCTCTAGATAGAACCTTCACGGCCACCATAGTTTCTCCTACACGCTTGGAAGGGAAGGGTGAGGCGAGCTGTATTCAGGTGGTCAGAACAAAATAAATGAAGCATTCCTGTACAGATACCAGGCTAACAAATATGTAAGGGTTTTTTTTATGTCAACATTAAAGGGGTATCCCACAGATTTAACACATGGTGCTTTCCAAAATTAAAAACTAGCCTTGATGATGTCATTTATTCATTACTTTGGATTTATCTTAAAACTTGCATTGTAGAAAGTGTAGCGTCCCATGTTTTTAGAGCTCGACCCGTGCTTGAGACTAACAGGATATGCCGGCCTCTGCTCCATCGATTTTGACCACTCTTTTTTTTTTTTTT
>JAJHUR010095617.1:13754-24305 GCA_027495735.1 Lutjanus campechanus | reverse complement strand
AGGTTTTCTGACTCACTCACTTAAAGGACAGCTTACCCAAAGACCTTGGCTTTTCACTGTTTATATAACACTAAGGTCATCGAGCAGCAGGTGAATGTTTTTGAGAGATAAGAGAGCTTCAAATGATGTGCGTCTCTGATCGTTCTTCTTCAAACTGATCAAATTAATCTCATTATCACCTGCACACAAACCAGTAAATACTCCTTTAAACCTGCCATATATGCATATTTCTGCTCTTTCATGCAGAAAGACATGTGCATATTGGTATTTAATAATAAACATCAAAGTCCAATTTAAAGCAGTACCCTTCCTCCTTATCCCAAATTCACCAGTGCATGAAGGCGTCACCATCCGCAAATACCTTTGATATATACTTCAAAACACAGAATAAAATAATTACTCAGCTTTTAGTTCAATCAATCACAAATAAGTAACAACTAACACAACATACGCTGCATAATGGCATGACACTTTTAATTTGGTTTAATATTCTCATTTCCTAACTGGTGGGTTAGTTGAGAAGACTTCAAGATTTCCAGTGACTGGTATTTAGATACAGATTGAAGAGAAAAGCGATGTATTTAGCGGTCTTACCTTACATATTGAAAGGCTCTTGTTTGGGAACCAGTACCATACACCTGGAACAACAGAAAAATGATTATCATTTCTGCATGATGCACACACTCATTGTAATTTGGGACTTTTACCCAAATCTAAACTGGTCAAACTTGTCAAACTTGTCATGTAGAGCACTACTAAATATTTATTTAAATTTCATTTCTTAGAGTCTTAATTTTTTCAGTTTTGTGCATCACAATAAATTACTTTGAAGACATATTTAAAATATTGAAGGAATATTTCATATAACTCTTAATATAAAACAGACCTGCATCCAGATTAGAAACACTGAAGTCTCTGACTTTTAATTTAAAACCATGTTCAATCAAAGAAGAATTGCATGGTTTTTTTTCTTAAACTCTCGTATAATTTAAGATTAATACAACAATGGTAATCAATCGCCATCTCACTGAGGCTAATTCAGTGTGTACATCACCGCACAGCGTACTGAAAAAAGGCTTAAAATGCGTACAGTGAGAGGTTCTCCCTGTAGAGCCTGCAGGATGAAGTTGCTGACAACACGTCCATCATTCATGTGCATTCGGGAGCCAAACGTGTTGAAGATCCTTGCAACCCTCACCTCAACTCCTTCCTGTGAGCAAAGAAACAAGACAGTGGGTAATTTATTAGTCAACGGCCACTGCTGATATTTAGCAAGACAGGGAGCCACTGGCCAATACATACTGCCAATTATCAAATCAAAGAAAAGTCATGCATAATCCCTTTACTTCATGCACATTACAATGTTATATAAATGGTTATTTTAGCAGGTAACATGTTGTGTTTATTCACAATGACTTATGTTGTAAATTTCAGAACGTGACTGGAGAGTGGGGCACACTTTGTCAAAGGCATATATGAAAAAAGTGTAGATGATGTGTAATAATAATAAAAACAGAATGCAATGCTTTGCAAATCATTTTCAACTTTTATTCAGAAGTCATATGTCAAGCAAGAATGGGGAAGAATTTCACTTTATAAACTTCAACAATTAGTGTCCTCAGTTCCCAAACACTTACTGAGTGTTGTTAAAAGAAAATAGTATGTAAGACAGTGGTAAACATGCTCCATGACCAACTTTTTGGGAATGTGTTGTAGAATGAGTGTATATTTACACAAAACAATAAAGGTAATTTTAGTATTAAATATCCTATCTTTATAGTTATATATTATTCAACTGAATATAGGTCAGAATGTTTTTGTAAATCATTGCATCCTGTTTTTATTTACATTTTACACACCGTCCCAACTTTTTTGGAATTGGCATTGTCTATTTAATTCTAGCCAATGAGGTTTTTAAGGTTAGATTTGCTGTCATTTAGGGTGGTAGAACAGTGTCTTTTAGAAAAGACGATGATGAGTGAGGAAATTTAAGCAAACGTCTGCAGCAGGATGCATGAGACCTTCAGTACATGGGTGTGAAATTAACTTTTTGACACGTTTGCAAAACTCACAAGGGAGACTGCCAACATAGTTCCACAGCAGCCACACTGACACAGCTGCCTACAGATGTGTGGCTTGTACGATGCTTGTTTATCTTTTTTGATTACTTGTTTTATTATCCTGCATTTTACTCTGTTTTATTGCAAAGAACATTGTGTACTGTTCTGTACAAAAATATTTAGTTTATATAATGTGTAGTATTTCTTTATATGTGAACCCTGACAAATATTAAGGTTTAAGCACTTCTGCACAAAAATTAGTCATTAGTGCCCTCGGAATAATATGTATGCACAAATTAAAAAGTCATGCACACAGAAATGGCAGCTAGCAGCGGTATAATGCTAATCTGAATGACCCCAATCAATTAGTTATTGAAAGTCAAGATAAATTAGCTGATTCCTACAGTTTCCCACACAGCATACAGCCTGGAGCCCCCTCATGATCAAACATTAACAGCATGTATGAAATCCCTGCTGTCTGTCATCAAAATATATCAGACACGTCTGACACACATGCCACTTATAATATCATCATGTTGAAGCTGCCCACCAGTAATCCAGCACAGGATTTATTTATCAGCTATAGGGGAACATAAAACAAGGCTCTGCACACCTGACAATCATCCATCTTTTAAAAGTTTTAACTCATTATATTAATGTTCTATCTTTTATGCCTCATCTATCAAAATCTGAATAAAAGTTTTGCATTCAGGAAACCAACTATAAAGTAAACACTCAGTAACAGAGTGAGCCTTATATCTTAAGCCAGATATAAGAAGTCTGAAACCAGATCTCCTCATTAAACATTCTGGTTTAATTAACAAAAATTAAAAATTTGTATGCGCATGGTGTCACTTGGAAATTTGTCCATACATATTACTGTGTGCAGCAAATGGGATTTTTACTATCCCTTTTAACATCTGGCTAGGAAATTGGCAATGAAAATTAGCCCATTCGCCTAACTCTGGCGTATTATGTCTTTTTTCAATAGAATAGTAGTTATCCCACTATAGAACTAGTCTACATAATGTCATATTTCTCAGGGTGCAGAAATAATTTGCCTCACACCTTTCCTATGAGTCGTTTCCTACATAAAGCAATACGTATTATAGCACTATTCTTTGTATGGGAAGCAGAATCAACTACATTGGGTGAATGTATGAACAAATTAGATGGACCGCATGTTTGTGTGACACGAGGCTCTCTTTATACACTCTCCAACAAAGAATGGATACAAGAGACCAACTATACCATGGATACTCACACTGATCCCACAGACAGAGAAAACTCTCCCTTTTAAAAAAAATCCATGACCTTCATAATGAGTCAGCCTCATTGCATCAATAAATACTACTTCAGATGTGATGTGGGTCATATAACATGAATAAAAACATGGAAATTATGTAGAATTTTCCCTTGAAAAAGTGGAACATGAAATTCAATGGGCACAACCTGCAAAGATATGCACTGCGGTGAAGACCAAGGACACAATGAGGACAACATGATGAAGAGGTCTGGAAGGTGTGTGTGCTGCACATACCCTCCTGTAAATGTAAACGATGATGTGTGCATAGGTATACTTCTACGCATCCCTGGAGGAGTTGTATCAGTCTTAAAACACATGACAGTCTACACACCTAATTGAGACACGGCAACATACTCTGATTAGCGAGAGGCATCAGCTTAAAGCAGTATGTTAATGATAACGGTTTGAATTTAAGAAAAAAAAACCTTCTCCAGTGAATATAATCACGTTGCTTGGCACTAATTGTCTGCAAACACACAGAAATGTGTGGTATTTGCCATTTAAATCCTGCACATCTGTGTTATTGCATCCGATGATCTGTGACTGGCATGTTATATATTCTAATAGGCAACCACATTGCCTTAGGGTTATTAAAATTATACATCTGCACATACATTACTGTCTATAGGACTCCTCCTGAGAGACCCACATCCCACACACGCCAGTATAAAAAGAAAAAAATGTGAAATGTTCATGTGAATGCAAGTATAAGATGTCAAGGTAATGACCAGAAAACAGGGTTTTTAAACCATGCACTTCCAGGAACTGAATTAAGGAACTAACTCAGGGTTCTTTCTTTCGAGCATGTATGTGTAAATTTGACATGACAAAAAGATAGACACAGATAGATTTTGTTGTTCTTTGTAACTCCTTGTTGAGTGCCTGTGATGTTTGAATGGAAATGTGCGGAGGAGGAAATGAAAGCCAGAAAGGCCAATTGTAGAAACAATCTGCAGAGGGTTATCTTCTGGTCCTTTCTGTGTTTCGGTACACACATATTGGAGTGATAAGTAAACAAATACAATTTTCAGTTTGCTGTCGCGCCAGTGGCTTAGAAGTTAAGACGCCGACCGTGAACCACAACAACAATCCCCATACCGGTGCAAGAGACTGAGTTCAGACAAAATACCGGGGGCTGTATTCACAAACATTGTGAGAATGCTCTCACAGAGCTCCTAACTTAGCCTAAAAAAATCTAGCAAAGAGTCCTTGCTTAGGAGGGATTTAGGAAAGTTGTGAGAGCAGCTGTGAGGAAGGAAGGGACAGAAATTTTTCACTTGATCCAGTTGCAAGGTATGACTTTTAAAAAGTGTGATTGGTTACAGTCACTGTTAGTAATAATGGACACAGAATGGACAGTTAAGACATGGTGAAATTATGAATACCATTTTATGTGATGATCATCTCTGTGTTGACTAAATTGTAAGCCAGCAGGCCTGCTCATTATTAGTTCCACAAATTCACATTGATTGTTACCAGCACTAACTTCAAAACACAGTATTGGTGATGGTATGGGGGTGTTGCAGTGCCCATGGCATGGCTAACTGTCATATGCATGCTAAAAAGTGCATCCAGGTTTTGGAGCAACATATGCTGCCATCCAGACGGCGTCTTTTTCTGTGCCACAAAAGTGCTGTAATTCTTTGTGTGATCCGTCTGCTGATGAAAGTTGTACAGAGAGAAGTCATCACTGCTGCAGTGTCAAGATCACTTTCATTTCTGCCATTATAGCATTATTGCATTAGGAGGGAGATTAATCTACCTGGTTTTGCTTTTATTTGTAAAGCACATTATAACATTAAGGTATATATAATTAAAGTTTATTATTATTACTATGTGAGTGCAAATGAGATCAATTACAAACATTATCCCTGCAAAATCTAATCTGCTGCATTTCATTAACTTGCTGTCATTCAACATGTGTAGAATATTTCTCCTGCCTCTGTTTTTCTGCCATTTTATCCTCTGCTTAAGAAACTCTTAAGCCTCAATAAATGTATGTTCTGAGTTTGTCACACCATGAAAATGTGTTATTAACCACACAACAAAATTTGAATGATTAAAAAAATAACTAAGTATATAAAATTAGGTCTCAAAATCCTGAATAAATGACCAGTTTTCTCTGCTCTGAAACGCTGGGGGTGTGTCAGCTCCACTGTCTCGGTGTCAAACACGACTACAACCTGAAAACAAGCTGAAACATAAACGTTCTGCCTAGCAGCTTTATTAAACATGAACTAAAGTGACCCGCTGGGCTGATCTTTACTGAGAGAGTTGCTGTAACTGACCAGGAGGAAAGGTGAGGGCAGGGGGAGGGACGGTGTCATTTGTGTGATGGTTCCTGGGGCTTATATAGTGTTGGGGGACCAGGGCTCCTGCAAGTCACTGAGCCGTGTTTCAGGTCCACTCAAAAAATCTTGAACGCAGAAATGGTGAACAACAATTTAACGGTTTGACTCCACAATTCAGCAAAACATAATTTTCAGTCTTTTCACATATTTTCTCTACATGTATAAACGTTTAGAAGAAAAACCCCCTTTTTCCTTTACACAAACTATAACGGCTAAAATACTTTGTCAGTGTTTTTTTTCTACTCTTAACTTCAAGTGGAAATTCTGAGAAAATGTCATAATCTAAGAATTCTCTTTGCATTTCATCACCAGGAGCAACTCAACGAGGACGCTTTATGAATACAACCCCTTGAGTCTCAAAGCTCTGAGGCTGACTAATCTGTAAATAAACAATAATTCTCTGAGTAACTTGACAAAAGGCCAATATGTTACTTCACTGTTGTCTAACACCACTTAAACGGATATTGATTATTTTAGGGAGACCTTTTTTAAATATACACTATATTTAGAGAATTTTCACAACTTTACTTTGTCAGACAGCCCTTTACTTTGGCAGTCACAGATCAGCTGTCTGGATCAGAGTTACAGTAGTTTATGGAAGAGACCGCGAATATGAGAAAATATAAATGAGTGATTATTGACACCATGGAGATAAGATGATACCTTTGTTTTTTTATAATCATCCTCAGAAAAATGATCACTGCAAACATGCAGAGGTACCAGTCCTGCATATTGGGGATCGATGTCTTTATTCAGTGCAGCTAGTCACAGCTGTCCAAGGAATACATCACAAAGCTTGTTTGTTTGAGCAGCTCAAAAACACAAACACCACCTGTGAAGTCTTTAGGAAACTAAAGTTTGATTTCTTTCTGATCTACGGCGTTTGCAAAGGGAAGCGTAGGCAGGTGCTACAGAGAAATACTGAGGTACTATGGTTGAGAAAAGTAAGCGTCAAAGTCAAAGTAAGGGACTAGCAGTAAAGCAGTGAAAATACTCCAAATATAGCATACACTTAAAAAACAGGCCTACCTAAAAACATCATTATCTGTTTAAGTGGCTAAAATATGTTTTGTTGTTCCCCATTTGTTATAATCATGCATTTCCCCCCTCGCAATTGCCAAAAATGCCATTTTTTCAACCTGGAGAAGGAAAAGTCTTGTCACTATTAATGATTTGTACAGTGATAATGTATTCTCTTCGTTTGCTCAGCTTAAGGACAAATTTACACTGCAGACATCCCACTTTTTCAGGTATCTACAAATAAGGAACTATGTCAGAGGAAACATCTCAAATTTTGAAGCTTATGACTCTCCTGATGAACTCCAGTCCTTATTGATAACTGAACCTGATACCAGAAAACTGCTCCCCAAGTTTGTGAATGTGTTCACGGGTCAGACTGCTCCATCTACACAGCATTTGAGGGAGTCCTGAGAGAGTGAAATTGGAATACAAATTTCAGAGGATGCATGGGCTAAATGTCTCCACAGCATTCACTCTTGCTCAATTAACTGAAGACATCAATTAATTCAGTATAAGGTCATACATAGGCTCCATTATTTACATGTTAAACTGCATTCGTTCTTTCCATCCTCATAAAAACTTTGCATCAGGTGCGAACACTCTGACAGGACCCTGGCTCATATGTTCTGGTTCTGTGAAAGACTTCACAAGTTCTGGTCAGGTGTCTTCCATTGCTATTCAGTTGGAACCTCTAAGCCACTGGAGAACTTTGTCAATCCAGTATAGTATGGTAATTGCAAAGAAAATCATATTGAAGGTCTGGAAAAAATAAATATCTCCCCGCTTTGAAACCTGGCTCATAGAGTTCTCTAGTATTTTATACATGGAGAAAATTCGATATGAAATGTCAGGGAAAGCAATGCTGACCAGCATCTTCTTCAGATAATACACCAACTACTGACGTACCTCATACAAGCCTACTTGAAATTATCCAAACTATCCCTTTAAGCTTATCGGTTCAATAGTTCTGAATCAAGACCATAAGTGTTAAATTTGTGAAGCATGGAGCTTGTGAACAATGGGGCGTGCTTAAGTATGTAAGCTACGCCTGCTAATTAAATGGGCCAGGTACCTATTTAATCAACCCTCCATATGTTATGCTGCTCAGCACATTTTCAGGTTGTATCTCAAAAGAGACTGTGAACTTTAATTTGTCTTTCACTCAAAAAGCGAATATTTACAGAATTTCAGTTATTTATAGCTTTAGTTACTTTAAACCTAAATCTATTCGATAAGGTGTATTGATGGTTTAAAAATACAATGCATGTTACTGTATTAAATAAAAATAAAGATCTTTTCTAAGTCTGAGAGAGAGAGAGAGAGAGAGAGAGAGAGAGAGAGAGAGAGAGAGAGAGAGAGAGAGAGAGAGCCCTGTGGGTGATTCAAATCATAGTATATATTAAGAACTTAGACAGCTTTATTCAATGCAATCTGCCAAAGCGTTTGATTAGATTGAAAATACTAAAGAATAGTCTGTGGTTGTGTATGTATCCTTGTGTGTGCCATCAGATCACCCAAGATGCCCTTCGATATATAGCCTGTAGTTATGAGGGGCATGTTTAAATGCTTGGAGGAGCAGTCTGACTTGTATGACACAGTGAATGAAAATGTATGAGCCTAACAGTTGTTGTGTCTACAAGGTGGAACACTAGCAAACTAATGAGAAAATATGTGAAGCTTGTCTGCTCCCCCTGGCTTGATGTTAAATGCTAGCAAGCTGCTCTGATGCACAGAATAACATAACGTTCAGTAACGCAACACAAGAAGAGAGGGATGATGGAGGCATGTTCTGCAATGTCTTCGCCATCCTGGGAAAAAAAGAAACACTGCCTGCTGCAGAAGAAACAATTTGTGGTGTGCTGTTGTTCTGGCTGTAATCTGATGTTTTCACATCACAGATGATGAAGAAAGGCATTAAATCGTGAACTCGAAAAATGTTTGACTGGTGTTGGCTGACACTAATTGGCAGAAAGTCTGTATGAAAATGAAACTATCTGTGGCTTCACATCAAGCAGCTGCACTCCACGCAGCATCATTAAAACGCCCGCTCGTGCACTCCTGACACTGAGCTGCTCTCACATGCAGCTTAGGACTAGGGAGCTGGCAGGGTTAAGTCCAGGCCAAAATGTGGACACTTGTGTTCACAGATACAGTTCCTCTGGGCAGTTTGTTACACTGCATGTCTGAAATGTTTGCTGTTTTATGTTCCAAATTTTTGTTGCAATTTTTTTTTTTGTTCAGAACATGGTGGTTTATGTTGATAATTGTCACTTTTGTGCTGGTTTAATGTCACCATTAGTGAGATGGCAAATACATTTCTTCACTTCAGCTGTCTATTAGACAGTAAAAACATGGACGTACTTAATTGTCAATTCGCACTGCTTGCTGTAGGATTTGGATATACTGTGCTGTGGAATTTATAATGGAACAAGGATCTGTGTCAGAAGTTTATGAAATAACACCATAAATTCTCAAATAGTGCAAATATATTATGATCTTACAGAATATGATGCATTCTTGTAGATTAAACTACACAACAGTAGGGACTGACAATATAGACAAAAACAATTTTTTTTACCAAATACCTCAATATTGCAACAATATTGTAGCAATGACTTGCAGTGCTTTCTCAAAATAAATCATGTCAATGTAGCCTTTATAGCCAGGAAAAGGCAACACTTATGTTATCAAGATATAATGATATCCACAATCTAAGTCGAGTCATATCACGGTATTGATATAACATTGATATATTGCCCAGCCCTTCACAGGTGTTTGCTGCTCTTCACCTAGTGGTTATAATTCTTCTTTAGTCTTATTTAAGCTTAGTTTATTTGTAATTAATCAGTAATAAATCTTCCAGACATGTATTTTCAGCATTTATGTAAAAAAAATAAATAAATCAGTTCCAAGTCCCAAAATCTGCACTGATAAAAGCCTAAAGATACTCATCTCTATATATTGCACCATTACTTCTAATAAAAACGAGAATCAATCTTATGAAACAGTACTTAAAATATAGCTGTGTATGTTTGCCTTGTACATGATAAAAACCATAAACAAACACATTACATCAACTTGCAATCACAAGTCAACTGATACACAGTTTTCCACATTTATAATGTCTGCCTTCGGTTTGAGAAGCAGGTAAGACATGCTATTTCATCCAGTGCATAACCTACACTCATTGGTTTCTAAATGTTAATTAATTTCGATTACATGACTGTGCAGTAGATATAATGTGAGATATTCTCGTCCCTATGCACAAACGACTGACAGCTGGATATCGAAAGCTGACCATTTCCAAGAATTCTCCCAGTAGGTGTGAAAAAAATAATGAGCAGCTGAGGAGGAGAAGGAGACGAGGCAGATAAATAAATATCACCTGCCTGGAGGAAAGGCAAGAGAAGTCAATCATATCTGATCATCAAAGGCTAGTGTCAATCAAGTCGTAACAGGGAGGGGAAAAAATAACCAAAAAGTCTCAACAACATTTGGATATTTAAAGAAACATGCATGAAATTTTGAAGAGCTTTTTACTGATATCGCGCTTGAAGTATGTTTTGAATTTAAGTTCATCAAAGTCAAACTGTGCCATTAACACAAGATTTACTGACACATCTTTAAGGACACCAAACTATCCTCACAAAACTATCAAACTCAAACTATTTTCACAGCATATACAGTACACCATTCCGCGTAAGTGATCTGCTGAAATAATGGGCAAGGTTACACAAATTGTTTTACTATCGTGACAAAAGAAATATAATCTCTTCTTGATAATACTGTTCAGATCTTAAAAAAAAAAAAAAAA
>JAJHUR010095617.1:0-13505 GCA_027495735.1 Lutjanus campechanus | reverse complement strand
AAAAAAGATGTGCCAATGAACCTTTTTCACATCAGCCATACTGATAAGAAAGAGTCCTCCTGTCTTTATGTCAAAGTGTCTAAATGTAAACATGTCCGTGTACTGAACCTCAAATTGCTCCTGATGGCTGTGCATTCGGATGACAGTGTATGTGAATGGCTAAGTGTAGAAATAAGCAGGGTGGCACCACACCATTAGTGTATGAATGTGTGCACGCATGGGTGAATGCTGACAAGTGGTGTAAAAGCCTTTGAGTGGTCAGAAGACTAGAAAGGCCCTATACAAATGCTATCCTTTGGGGAGCAAGAAAGCACTGATACACTGATGATACACTGATACACTGATACACTGTACTGCAATATTATGTTTTGTGAAACTGTATCAATGACAATTCATCAGTAAAGTTTTCGTGTAGAAGTGGAATTATTACATTATTATTTTGAGTTTTGGCTAACTAGAACATTTGCATAATTGTAGGGTTGTTCCAAAGTATTTCAGTGACTTGGGGGCTAACATGACTGTCAGTCAAAAATATATAATCACCTCCCTCTAACCTGTGATTTTTCAAATGCATACTGTAGAGGTACAGTAATTATACCTGTTTCATGTAGGCATAACACATGGTCTCCGCTACACGTTTCCCCTCATCGTAGCATGCTCGGGGACCAATTGGGTTTACATGTCCCCAGTACTCCTCATTTTGTGGGTGCACCTCTGGATCTGGAACCAGAACATTTTAGAAACATTTCAGACACATTTTTAAATTTCAGTTTTCTCCACAAAGAATTAAAACAGTGTTGTTTTGGAAGAGCATGCGCCCCATCTTGCAGACTGACGCACACCCAGAAAATTCTGCTTCATTTTAGAGCTCAGACAGATTAGACAAAACATCCAAACTGGTACAGTGCAATAATGGATCACCGAGCTGCCACACTAGATTCAATGACCTGCTTTGATAAGGATAAAACTCTCTTCAGTTATTTCTGACTCTGTCCGTGATTGCTTGTCACAAATACTTTAGTTTATGTTGTCAGATGAGCGGCAGTATAGATAGTGATTTATCGTAAGAGCTGCCTCTAAAACAAGGCTAACCGTAATTGTGCTGCTGAATTGAGACCTGAGGCTCAAACAAATCATCACTTTATACTTGTGCAGCTGTTCATGTGTGACTCACTACAACAAAAATACAAAAAGTGATCACAAAGAGAGCCAGATGTGGCAGTCAAGTGGCCTCCTGAAATTATTAAGAACTATATTGTGGGTGTGTTGTGAAAGTTTTAGCAGACACAATTTGTTCAGACATATCGCCACTACACACCATTGCATCACGAGTCTAAAGAGGTCCACTGAAAAGCAGAACCAGCACCAGTCAGTGGAAGTGTTAACAGAATATTTTCCATTATTGACCATGCTTTTTAACAGTGATGGAAAAATCTTAAGACCCTCCATCATTATGATGGATTAAAACAATGACAGCAATCTACTCTGACAATTGGGGGTGTTTGCAGCAAGAGAGATCACCTTGAGCCATATAAAAAAAGACAGAGAAATCTTTAGCTAAATATTTAAAACTCTCTACAGAGACATCATATTTTTCAACTAAAAATGTTTAAAAAGTCCCTGAAGGGAGAGAGAAGATCAAACTAACTACCAGACATAGGAACATCCTAATCAAGAGTTGTGGGGGGAGAGAGAGAAGCTCAAACCTGCCTGCCCCACACGCAACACCTGAATGTCAGCGCACAGCACAAGAAGGGAGGGAGGGATGAAGTAATGTTGGCTGAGGAGCCGTAGACTGGATCTGAGCAGCACGCATAGAAATTAATTAAATTATAATATAGTTGATAGGGGTGTCATACTTTCAATATTAAATCGAAAATCAAACGCAATGAGTTTTCAGTTTCAATAAAGCAGAAGTGCTGATTCTCCCAGTATCGTTTCCTCTCTCTACCCCCACCAACTTCGGTGTCTGGCACGTGTCTGAAGAAGAAAAACACTTAAAAGATGACAGAGAGATGAATCTTTTTATAGAAGAATTTGAAAATGAAAATGGCAGTTGTCAGCAGGGCTGCATGATTCTTATTACATGTAAATCACAGTTTTTCTCCCTCAGAACTGTGATCACAATTTTCTGACAAACTTCTTATTTTTTCAACAGAAACATTTATTAGACATCTAAGTAACAAAAACACGTCTGAGACACATAATGAGTTATAGAGAAAAGTACCTGCCACAGTATTATTTAAACCACCCATCTATGTTTGAATTTTTTTTTTATTAAGATCAGATAAGCCAAAAGTTATTTGTTAACTAGGTACTTTCTTGAAGAATGTCTTTCCGTTGTTAAATAACATTTGTTGTATTTCAGCCGTGTGCTATCATTTTGCTATTTGCATTGTATGTTCTGTTTGTGCTACAGAACATGTGATCATTTTCTTGAGTCATGTAAATAAATGAAATGAGATGAAATTAATAAACAGACAACATAACATTTATCAAAATGCAGGACTTGAAGTTAAAAGTCTCTTGTAATAAACTCTTAAATGCTGTTGAATATAAAAAAAATAAAATGTTGATGCAGTGTATAATGGATGTGTGTATAGTTTGGCATCAAGTTTGGAGAAACTTCATCATTTAGAAATGAGTTTGCCGAATGCATGAATCGTGATCACGTTTTTTGGGGGGGTTTCTTTGTTCATTTTAATTGTGCAGCCCTAGTTGTCAGGGCATTAAACAAATGATCTGCTGATCCTTCCAAATCAAGACTCCATAGTCCAGTTTTTGCAAATCCTGGTCCTCGGGGCCCACTGACTTTAATGTTTCAGATGTTTCCCTGCTCCAACACACCTGATGCAAATGATCAGCTCATCATCAAGCCTCTGCAGAAGCCTGGTAACAACCTGATCATTTGAATCAGGTGTGTTGGAGCTTGGAAACATCTAAAACATGCAGGACAGTGGGCCCAGAGGACCAGGATTGGGGAAACACCACCATAGTCTACAAATGGCAGAGCTGTCAGCGCTAAAATGATATTTTCAAATTGAAATATCCAATAGAATTGGGCCTTAAAATTGAACACCGAGTCAAATCTTGCATTTAAAGAATTGTGACACCCTATTATTATTATTAGTAGTAGTAGTAGTAGTATTACTTGAAGTCATTAAACTTATCTCGAGCTGCTTTTTAGAAATGACGTCACTGGCAGCACTGATAATTATGATGTGGTTAATAAATGAGGTGAAAAAGGAAGGATTGATAAGGACAATCAAGGGGCTAAAACTACATTTATCAGCTGCCAGCAGCAGCGCTCTGTTGTCAGCAGAGAAGAAAAGTGACTGCACTGCCAGCATCTCTGTTAATGTTTTTTTCTCCACGCCCTTATATATGCATTATCTGTACGTTTTTTTTCTTCTGTGTATTAAATGTTCTTATGATCGAGTTGTTTTTTAAAATTAAATGCTATTAAATAGGCTATGTCTCATTATCATTAAAAATGAAGATGTCGGGTAATAAATACAATTTTCACGACCAAAGTTAGGGAGTCTAATGCAACCTCTGGTACCAGTTCGATCTGGTTACATAAAACACTCTAAAATGACTGAGAGGCATCTTTCTTACCTCCATAAACTTCAGAAGTAGAAGCCAGGAGAAGTCTGGCGCCCACACGTTTGGCCAGACCTTGGAACAAACAATACAGTGAGAAAAGTCTTCTTTTGCAGTTTTGAGCTCAAACCCTGTACTTGAAGCTGAGTGAATACACAGATTAGAAAGAAAAAGAGACAGCACATACTGTTCCACAGCCAATGCTGCACAAACTACAACATTATGAAAAAAAACACATAGTGATTGGAGTTTGTCAATTACAATGTCCAGAATATAATCGAAGTTTATGTTAATGTTCATACAGTGCTTTCTACGACACAATACTGATACTACTGATGTAAGCAGTAATTCACAGATGTGCCCTCTTTGCTTCTCACAATAAATCATCTAATGAATTTCATTGTATTCGATTCTGCTGCCTAATTTTGAGCAGACTGAGAGCACCCAGACAAAATAATAATACATTTTTATTAAGTTTTGGTTCTCATTTAAAGCATTAAGTATTTTGCTGGATATTTAGACTGTAAGCAGCTGGTTTGGATTAAAACTAAAAGTTAAACGAGTAATAGTCAAGTAAGTATTGTGGTTTTCTGAGATGACTTCCTTTTTTGTCCCACACTACAAGGGGAAGAAAAACAGTGAACGAAAACTAATTTTTCATTGCTTGAATCTCAAAGAACTGAGGAATCATCAACAACTTGAAAATAGCATATTCACTGTATTTTCTGGTTTATTGATGTTATTTACAAATGTATTACAGAGTCGCTAACAATGTGTAACAGGAGTCGTGCTTAATTTACAATAATTTCATTGTGTTAATGAGAAAGGATTCATTTCAGACTTGGAAAATGTTTCAAGAAAAAGTCTTCATGTAAAGCTACTACTACTCACCAAGCATGTTAAGAGTGCCAATAGTGTTGGTCTTGAGTGTTTTGATGGGATTGTACATGTAGTTGGGAGGAGAGGCTGGAGACGCCAGGTGATAGATCTGGTCCACTGTGAAGAGCAGGAGAATCATAAATCATCTCAACTTCAAACGCATGTCTGTTTCAGCAAAATTTTAATGACAGTGTCAAATAAATGATTTCCTTTTGTTTTCCTTCATGTCTTAACTGACAGCCAGCACTGGTGGTCTACAGTGCAGCAAAACAGGACTTGACATTTAGGACTGAAAAAAAAACACAGCAGGAATAATGGATGAAGGAGAGTATGATGCACTGTCCACACCAAGAACTATAACTAAAACTATAAAAAATATCTAGAGCTGCCTCCTGAAAGTTGAAGGCTCAAATCATCAGTTGACTGAGATTCTTCAAGTCGAGCAGTCATTTCCTTTTTTGTCATTTTTTTCAGTATTACAATAACAAAATGATTCTCAAACTTCTTCTGTCATACTTCAGCCAAAAAAGTTCTCACCCCTCACCTGACAAGTTTTTTAAATCAGAGATTAACAATGACGGGGGAAGCAACTTAAAAAAAATAAAATTAAAAAAAAGCTGAATTTTAGTGAAATACAGGTCGGCACAGTAGTACCAGGAATCAGCATCTGTTTATTTTCTGTTTATTTTTATTTTATTTTCATTCAATTTGCTTTCACTCCATAATTTCCCCTGGTCATTCATGTTCCATAGTTTGAGAACCAGCGCAATAACAAGATAAAACTGTTAGAAATTTATAAAAAAATACACAGGGATAACATTTCACTAAGGAATTATGAAATAAGAAATGATGCAGAGCTTTTTATCTTAACTGGTGCACTTAGAAAACACTTAAATGATCCATGTGACAGCATGTGCAGGTGGTTGATGAGACAGTGAAATTAGTGGAGTCTCTAAATTACTAAATTACCACAAAACTTAAAACTAACTGTGCTGAAAAAAGTGATAGAAACAGAAGGAAGTCACTACAGCCCAGCAAAAGAGACGCCCCGTCGTGAGCTTTTACACTTTTCCTTTCTCTCTAATTGTGTGCAAATCTGATGTTTTAACTAGGGCTGTCAAAATTAACGCGTTAACGCGGATTAATCCATCATCATGATTAATCTGATTAAAAATTTTAACGCAATTAACGCATCTGCAGCGCAGAATGACTCGTCCCTGAAACGTCTCTGGCAACGCATTTCGGGCAGTTTGTCCAAGTAGACTTACGGTCGCGCATGCACAAATAGGTAGTTGATCCGGCAGTGGCATATATATATATTCATAGATATGTATAATAAAGGCGATGTCTTAAGGCGGAGTCTCTAACGGCATCACCGGGTGGCCATCTTACCCCAGGCAAGCTCTCTGACGGAGTCTGTGGTATGTGAAAGAAGGTGAGTGATCTGCACAAACGTAAATACTCGTATCTTGCTGAAATCTTGACGGATTTACAAACGGTTTGGTTTCTTACAAACGTTATTAACGTGGCTACAATTCTGGATGTTTGACCGGAAGTGTAACATAATTATCCATAAGTGCAGTGTTACAACTACACCTCTGACATTTATAACAAACCAAACTGTTTGAAAATCGGTAGAAAATTGAGCAAGTTATGGTTATTTAAAAAGTATGCACCACTACAACACAATGTTATGGAGCCAGCTGACTGTGGCAAGATGACCGCCAGTGCGGACGTGCGATTGCATTAGCCGGCAGCACGGAGGAGACATCTAGCCTTTATTATACATATATATTCCCTTCTTTCTTGAGTCTGTTGAGAGGGTAACGGCTCATGCAAAATGAAACGCGATTAATATAGATTAAAAATGAATGATATTTAATCGTGATTAATCGAAATTAATCCACAGTAACCCTGTGATTAATCTGATTAAGAATTTTAATCGTTTGACAGCACTAGTTTTAACATCATAGATGACGATGAAAGGCATTAAAATGCGTGGTGCCAAACTGAGGGAAAAAAAAGAAAAAATCAAATCTTTATATCGAACAGCCAAATCCCATTTTACTGTCAAAATTGGGAGGTAGGCACAGCCCTGAATCTATTATTTTGAAAATCATTCTAACTCAAGTGGATCCACACCACAACTATTAAGTTGTGGTCCGAACTTTGCTGGTATGATATATTCATAGCTATTGTTATCGTTCTTGGTTCGACAGCCCCCGAGTTAGAAAAAATGTGTCTGTCTGTCGTATTATGTATTATGTATGTCCACTACTGAGGGACACTAATTGTATCTATACTTTGATGTAGCTCAGAGCCCAGAAATTCTCCTGATTAACAAAGAAAGCGTGAACAAAATGTCATGATCACCTGCTACTTTATAGTTATTGAGGGAACTCAAGTTTCTAAAGCTCACATAAAATGGTTGATAACCTAAAAGAGCCGCATGTTCACTTGGCTCTGACTTGAATAAGGGTCGGGCACATGAACTACGTACTACAAGTCCCGATCATCATGTTCTCAAAACCTCAACAATGTCTGAGCCATTCACTCAGTCTTCATCTCATCCCATTTTCTAAACCATTTCATTCCTCTTGTCTCTTTTCATACTGAATGCCACTGCCTATTGAAGGCTTGATCTCTTGATTTATGACTAACAACATTTTCACTTTCATAGCTCGTTCCATGTTCTCTCTCAACATTTCTATTCTCTGCGATACTTCATTTCCTCCCTGACATAGAGAGACACTGACGTCAGATTTTCATGTAATGACCAGCATGAGATCTCCCAGTGTCTGTTGTTAGATTTACATTTTCAAGCTTTTATTTCTATTTTATTTTCTGTAGTTTTCTTCATGTTCATGATGGCATAGGCAAGTAATTTTCATGGTGTTGACAAGCCTACTTTTTCAATGCACCAAACTACAAACCCCGCAAAAATCTAATTTCCCCCTGCTTATACAATAACATCACAGACTACTGTCGTTACAGTGCTAATTGTAGGTGGCTGGTGTTATTCCCCTCAATCCTCAGTTTGCTTTTTTGCTTCTCATCTGAAAAAAAAAATCTGTTATCACTTGCTGTCGTTGCTGTTCGTACAGCATTTCAAAAGCCCCACCCCCAACCCGATATCCACCTCTAGTCTCTGAGTCTAACAGAGCCCAACAGGGTGCTTTTGGCAGCTGGTATGAAGAAAGTAAACAAACAAAAGATCAGAAATGGCTCAGACTTCATATACCAATACACATCGATCCCAAAACACTTGGATTTACCCAGGATATTCCTAGCATCATAGGTGCCGGGCCATGGTGAGAACCCATCAGGAGATCATTAAGTGAGATGACCACCAAGAATAGGCTGCTGTCCAGGGAAGATAAATGTAAACGGTGTCACAGCATAGATTCTAGCTGTGAGCTAAACCTGGGTCCATTTCTATATTTAACTTTCCAGGCGTTCTGACAGCTTCCTGTAGGTTTTTCACCACTCTGAAGCTTCATACAGTGATACAAAGGGGGTCATTTTACATCACTTTGTAAACTCCTGCTGTCTGATCTAAATGGCTTTAATAAGCCATAGCAGCAAGACAACCAGCATAACATATCCTGTCAAAACAACAGAAACGTTTTAATACCCCCACCTCTACATGTGGCTGAGCTAGGCTATCTTTATACTGTTGATTTTTTTTAAGTCACATTAAACCCAGTTTGTAGACCTTGTTACGCCCTTTTTTAATTATTACAAGCAATATAAGCTTTCCTCACAGTTTTTAATGATATTTTGTATGGCATGCCATAGTATTCTGTCTGTTTTTAATCAGTTCTTGTAAGGAGGTTTGGGCTGCATTTAGACAGCCCCTTAATAAAATACTTAAGTTCAAATGCAGTTTTCGACCACTGACTGTACATAAAGATTGATGCCTTGGGTCCACTTCTTCCCACTTTACAAAACTCTGCTGCCATCTCGCACTGGTGACGTAATCTGGAGCCAGATTCTGTGCAGTAGTGATCAGGGTTGGAACTGTGTTTTTGAGTTCCTGTCCATACAGCCGGCCATCTCAATCTCGAGCAGAGCTCAGCTGTCAATCATGGCATAAAAGCCCCTTTTTATAGCATCAAATAAATTAAAACAAAACTGATCATAACACCCTCTACTCAGAACACATTCCTGGAAAAGGGGACTATGGATGAAATTGTTGCAGGTCTGAATGATAAGTCACAGCAAAATTTCTGGCGGTTAGTATTAAAATTTTAATCAAACTGTGCTTTATTGCCACACTTTAAAGAACCTAAATATTGTCCAGCATCAACCAAATTTAGCAACAGTCTCCCAGATGCACAGGTGCACCATGTCACAACATGGGCTTGTTGTGAATCAATGAAAATATGGCAAAGGGCTGTCACAGTGCTCCCTAGAGACTGACTAAGTCTGATGCATTTTAGTTTTCATATGGGTGCTGAGGCAAACTTGATCCAAGATGATCTAACTTGCTAACAGCTTGTCAGTAATGTAAAGTGAAAAAATGTCTGGGTAGGAGTGCTTCCTGGACTCAAATTGAGTTTGTTTGGGGTGCTATTTGGATAAGGACACATGATTACACAAGAATGACAAAGCTGCAAGGCATTATTTTAAAACAATTAAAATATCTTAACTGTCACAGCATAGCCATGCTAGACCTTAAAACGAACAAACTCTGAGACACAGACGTCAAGCCTTCGTCAGGGAATCAAAACTGTGACAGAAATGTGGGAGTCTGTTTGTTTTACCGTGACAATGAAGGTATTTTAATTGTTTTAAAAGAGAGAGTGCCTTGGAGTTTTTTAAATTATTCTAGTGTAAACTGAAACTTTCAATGTTACCTACTCGTGAAGGTAACCACACATGCTACTGTATCCTTCGGGTGTTGTGTCAATGCATAGTGTACTCACCCAACCAGGATGTTTTGTTCATTTAAAATCTGACAGTTGTTGAAATGGTTTTAAGTGTTCTAACAGGAGAAACACTATAGATTCTGGTACAAGACTCCTTTGTATTTATGTCAGTCGATGGGTTAATTGCAATTACCAACACTGCCTTAAGATTACTGCATATTCTCAAATGAAACAAAGACAACAGCCTGCATGTCTGTGTATTCATGAGCTAATGTTAATGCACGTGTTATGGTTTTCATATGTTTACATACGGCTATTATTTTAAGGTTTAAACAAACAAAGATGGCCTATAGTGCTGCTTTAAAATGAAATTATGGTTTTAGATGGCAATGCCAGACAACCGGTGTGTTCATCACTTTGGTCCAGACCAAAATATTTCTACATATACTCAGTGGATTGGAAAAGTTTACACAGACATTCATGGTTCTAGGATGATAAATCCTACGGACCAAATTTTTCTTTTTTCAAACTTTCACTGTAGACTCTTGTTACAGTTTTGGCCTTTGTGTATGCTGCTATTCAGAAAAATCCACAAAAGTACCCTCTTAGTTGCCCCAATGTTTAGACAAAACAAAATGCAGTAACCTCTAAGGGGCCCAGTGTCCAAGACAATGTGATAAAGCGCACTCTAGGGTGCCCTTCCAGTGGAGAAAATGCCAAGCAGTGCCATACAGGCTGCTCTACAAATTAGTTGACCTCCTCATAGGTGTAGTAGTTGTTGTGCTTTAATTTACATAACAAAACAATTTAAATCTAAATCAGGGACTGGAGTCTACCACTCACAACAGCAACAAAATGCACGTGCTGTAAACAGTATCTGCATTTTTTTAAAAATACATTACTTCATGTAACATTGTGTAAAAGAAACAGGTTTCACTAAGAAAGCATATTAGTTAGATTAAATATAAATGCTGCATGCAGAGAGCAATTTGTACATCTGAATGACATTTGATGACTGCTTTGGCAAATATTTTTCAGAAACAGAGATCTGACATTTGCTTTTCAGAGGGGCATTATTCATTACAACCAGAATAAAGGACGATTATTTACTTAGCTAAAAATAAGAGATGAATAAATACTCTAGGATCAATGGAAAAATAATTTAGATGAATGTGGATAAAGGTATTGTGGATTACCCTCCTCTCTGGGCAAATATATATTATTAGAGGTTTCATCTGATCATGCACTTAAGTAAGCGGATTACAGACAGCTTTATGCAGTAATTTGATTTCAGAACATTATGTATGTGGGAAGGCTGGCTAGTAACTCAGGGTAGGGAGTTAGGGAAACACCAGCTTCGCTTTTTGAAAGCTGAATTCTTGGCCATGTGTCTATACTTTTTAAATCTATTTATACATGTACAGGACAAATACTTCAGAGAGGAAAACTAACACTGCAACAGCAGAATGGCAGGATAAAAGAAAAGATCATCACATTTAGCAATGCTATACTCCAAGTCTGAAACATACAGTGTGCAACAGAATGAAATTCAATACAACACCACTACAGCACATCTGACAGTGAGAAAGAAAGTTTACGTGACTTAAAGGTAATGTGAATAAAATTATGATACATCACATCGTCATGTCAGATAGGTTTCCGTCTGAAATAGGGTTTGTTAAAGGGGAAAATTCTGCACTTTTCATGTGGATGGTCAGTAAGTGCTGATGGTAAATGTAGTCAATTGAAGCAATAAACTCCTCAGCATGTGTTAATATTGACCAAGAAAACTGACATTTCCTGCTCACAGAACCATGTAGCAGTGCTTAGATGTACCAGGATGCCACAATAGCCGATAGCCATTACTTTGTTGGTCAAAACATAGCATAAGGTGACAAAAATATTCATCTAGCACACCTCCTGGCTACCCAGAGGCCGAGGCTAGAAATCTCGGTCAAAATAGCACACCCTGAGGAATTTACTGCTTCAACTGACTCCATTTACTATCAACACTGACTGACATCCGCATGAGAAGTGCCGAACTTTCCTTTAAGCAATAAGGAAACAACTTCTACTGGTCATAGTTCAGGTATAAAATCTCAGGGCGTTGTGGCACCTGCCCTCTGTTTCTATCACTCTTCAACACATCCATTATAGTTTGCTTTCTGGTTTCTGGTGATTTAGAAACTCTGTTTCTAAGTTTTACAGCCCGTCATGCTGTTGCATTGCTCTGTAGTTTACCAACCACTCATTTCACCTCTCAAACCAATTAACCACCAGCGCATGTTGTCACATTAAATTTTTTTAAATAAGTGCACCAGCTAGTGTAAAAATACATTTATGATTCCACTTATTTATAATTGCTCACTGAAATGCTATCCCTGTGTGTTTTTATAAGCTTTTGTTTTATCATGTTGTTGTAATGCACACTGACTGATAAACAAAACGAAAAATGACCTCTCGACTTGAAGAATCTTGACTGAGGGTTTTTTGCAGGTGGCCATTTTTGTCACTTTTTAGTATCATCTCAGCTCACTTGGAACCTCAACTGATGTGATATCAAAATAGCACCAGGTACTAATGGAAAACAAAAACATACCTTTGATCTTGTTTGTAGTATCTTATCTTTTTGTGATTTACAATACTGTTTTCATAGTTCCACAACCACTTCAGCCTTCAGCCTTTACTGGAAGTGTGTTTAGCTCAGTGCATTTTGTCATTATAGTAGAAGTGTTATTACTAAAATTAATTGCGAGTACTCCCTGGCTTCCCATTAATTCAAGCATTTTTAGTTAGCTCTGGCCAAGCTGATCCTACTTGGAACCCCATCAGTAAATAAAAACAAAGTCATCACCGTTCATAATTACTCTCTTGCTTACCCTCAATATACAGAGGCTCCACCACATCATGATTGATGAGCTCGAAGTTTTCGTGGCCAATCCAGTGCTCCACATTCCTTTTTCTCCCTGTGAAGAAGTTGTCCACCACTGTCACCTCATGGCCATCCATCATCAGCTTGTCAGTAAGGTGGGAGCCCACAAAACCAGCCCCACCAGTAATCTGGTGGAAGAATACACATGTATGATAACATCAGTAAAGGATGATTTAGCAATAACACATATGCTCCTTAATTTCCTAAAAGAGCAATGAAACACTGGCTTTCTGCATGTACCAAACAAAATGGGGAGTTTGTTTTGTGTTCAGTTACTCTGTCCATAGATGAAGGCAACAAAAAGGAATAATCTATATGCTATTTGAAAAGAAATTTAAATTTTTTATTTTTTATTAATATTTCGTCACAACTCTTTTCGGCTATGATGAAATAATTGTTCTCATCTCTCAGCAATGAACTTGGTGAGTATATTATCATAATATTATTATTCCTGATAGGAACATAACTTTAATAAGAGTCTACAGTTAAAGTTTCAAATAATAAAAATTTGGTCAGTAGGATTTATCATCCTAGAACCACGAATGTCACAAAAAGTGCAAACTTTTCCAAACAACTGAGTATATGTAGAAATATTTTAGTCTGGACCAAAGTGATGAACAGACCGACTGTCTGGCATTGCCATCTACATATATAGCCACATAAAAACAGATGGTCTAAAATCATAATTTCATTTTAAATTGTGTGAAAACAGCTGCAGGGGAGGTTGGAGCTTCGGTCTGTTGGGATTTGTACTGCCAAAGTGACTCAACATGAGGGTTATGACCACAGTGAAATAGCTTTTTGTGAATATGACTGTGTGTGAATTGTATGTTTGTCACATACCAAAATTCTCTTCCGATCCTTTTCTGACAGGAATTTCACAGGCGGGTATTTCTGAGAAAAACTGGGAGAAAGAATAGACAAAGTACTTATTGGTGAGTATATGGGAAAAACACCAAGAGAAGGAATCAGAACAATATCTATGAGCTACCTGTAAATCCAGTTCTTAAATAATTAATGAAAACTCTTCTCTCCTAACATGCACCATAAGTGAATTGCTCTGCCTAAGAAACTATGCTTGTCTGGTTAACGGCACTGAAGCAATATGGTGGTGGAAAAATAAGATACCATCCTGTCACTGTTTCATGTCGTTTTCACTGAGGCAGCAGAGCGGACACACCCCTCAGCAATTCAAAGCAGAGAAAACTGCTAATTTTTTT
>JAJHUR010095616.1:0-36154 GCA_027495735.1 Lutjanus campechanus | reverse complement strand
TCCACTTATTGCCGCTGTCCAGTAAAAACCACTTCTCTCTTTTCATGAGCTCTGGAGAACAGCCATGGTTTCAGCTTTGTGGCAGTGCATTTTTCAGATGAGTCACTGGCTTTGTAAATGGGCTGTTTGGCTTAAAAATTAGGAGAATTGTCTCAACTCATGAATGAGCTGTCCCTCCTCCAGTTTTATCAAAGAAATCAAAATCAGCGATTTTCACTGGACCCGTGATTTAATGCACGTTAGAATTTCCTTTTGCACAGTCACAGTCTCATGTAAAACTCAGTTTCTGAGTGATTGTGCACAGCACTGAACCCTCGGTGCAAACATCAGACAAGACATAAGAAGCATAAATTAGTGTTTTAACATGGTCGCAATGGGAAATACCATCACCATCTTCAGTATTTTTCAGTACTTTCCCCTTCTCTGATTTCTTAAGACTGATCTGATCTGTTATAAATGACATATTTATGAGACTCAAACAGTTCAAAGAGTTTCTGTTGCAATTTGTGTGAGGTCATGTTGTATATTGCCTGTACTAGAAGTACTGTACTGTTTCTACAAAGAGATTGGAGCCATGGACATACTGTAGTGGTATTGTTAT
The DNA here is from genome assembly GCA_027495735.1 of Lutjanus campechanus. NCBI lineage: Eukaryota > Metazoa > Chordata > Actinopteri > Lutjaniformes > Lutjanidae > Lutjanus > Lutjanus campechanus. The sequence continues at coordinate 35,553 of JAJHUR010095616.1, read as the reverse complement.
ATTATTTGCTTCCCTCTCACAGAGCCATGTGTGACCTAACAGAAGGAAACAACCTCACCTGCCGCCACCATCTACCTGGAGTGTTTTTCAACAAGCTTACATTCAGATAAACAAGTGAGGGAGCACAAAAGATGGCCCAGAATCCATATCGAGAGATGTTTCCTCCTAAGAATAAAACTGGTTCACAAATTGTACCTTTCACTTGGAGTACTAGCCTCCTCTGAATTGGTACCTGTACTAGACGGCTTTCCACAAAGGAGAATCAGAGGGCAGTGGAGCCACGGGGGAGAGATGCTTTGTACAGTTCATTTTGCTACTATTGCTGTCTTTTTGTCTCGTGCAATTCTGGACAATGGACATGATCTCTCCAACAGGACACAAAAGCCAGTTGGTCTCCCAGAAAAGATTAAAAGCATGGAGTTAAATTATTTTTGTCCTAAAATTAAACGCTATTAGAAAAGTTGACGTGTACTATAAACATGTAATTAGTAGCACAAAATCAAACAGTTATTTTATTTGAATGACAATGTGATATATACATAATATATGATACTTTTGTAGACAGAGTTGTCTTAGATTAGAAATTATTTTCATTGTCAAAATAAAGCCTAAATTGTTTTTCGGAATTGAACTCAACACTGGTCTGGTCTTTCTTAAAGGAACAGTTCACCCCAAAATGAGAACTATGTATGTTTCCTCTTGCCTGAGTGAACTGTACCGTTAAGATTCCAAAACGGTTATGAAATAATCAGCTTAACAAAGTGTATAAGTGTCTGGTTTGGTTTAGTCTCATTGCTCCTATCAATGCTAATTCCATATTACAGGTAGCTTCCAGTTTCCAGCCAAAAAGCTCTGATAAACTCTCTACCTGTTTACATTTCACAATCCAAACTTCTAAAAATCAGCTGTGCGTCATAAAAAGCTGAATTTTCTTCAACACATCTGCTGAATTGTGACAAAAGTTTGTCTCACTGTAACCTGTGGTCAGTTCAAAAGTCCACCCCTCCATAATTTTCAAAATATGAAAAAATCGATCAATATCTTCACAAGTCTTCATTCAAATGAGCCTAAAGGACCAAAGTCAAGTTTAAAACGTGTCGGTGATATTTTCAGTGTTTGAGGAGATTTGACAGAAGAGCTCAGTCATAAGACATAAAACACTTGTCTGTGTCTTTATTTATGTAGATATCTCCATGGCAGTCATAACAAATTAAATTACTTTGAGCCATGTCAGGTGGTGATTATGCAAAGGAACATTGCCGGCTGTTTTTGTCACTTATCAACAAATGGCCGAGTTACGTATATTTAGCTGATGAAGGGTTGTGTTCAGAATATCTGAGAGTCTATCAACATGAACGCGACACCGACTCCACCAAATCAGTGTTTCAGATTTTGACAAACAGCCCATTAATTTTTTTCCCGACACGCCCGCAAAATATAACTCGGTCCTCTATCGTCTGCTGACATATCTCATATTTGTTAAAAGGCAGGCAGCTGGGGCCGGGCACAACAAATGTGATTAGTTAGCTCCCTAGAACCATTTGCAGGGAAGGATTTTGCAATTTGATCAATATTTTTTTTTTTCTACACTATTAGAAATAAAGGGTCTTCCTGAAGGGCTGAGGTTCTACCCCACCCTTTAGCACCCAAAAGGTGGAAAGGTTTTGGAACCCCCAGAGAGGGTGCTGGGGGAAACCATTACACTATAGAAGGGTTCTCTGTAGAACCTCTCACAGAGGAAGTGGAACCATCTGGGTGGGTTCTAGATAAAACTTTTGGAATATAAACATGTTCTTGGTAAAACTTCCTGGGTCAGTTCCAGATAAAACCCTGGAGTATTTAAAGGTTCTCGGTAGAACCCCCTGGGTGGATTCCAGATAAAACCTTTGGAATATTAAAAGGTCTGCTGCATAACCGCCTGTGTTCTAGATAGAACCCATTGAATATCAAAAGGTCTTTGATAGAATCCCTAAATGGGTTCTAAATCAAACCTTTGGGATATAAAAAGGCTCTTGGTAGAACCCCCTGGGTAGATTCTTATTAGCACCCTCCGAAAGTGGAAAGGTTCTGGATAGAAGCCCTGAAGAGGGTTCTGGGCAGAACCATTACACCATAGAAAGGTTCTCTGTAAAACCTCTCACAGAAGACACAGGACCAACTGGGTGGGTTCTAGACAAAACCCTTTGAACATTAAAAGATTCTCTGTAGAACTCTCTGGGTAGGTTCTAGATAAAAACCATAGAATATAAAGGTTGTTCGTAGAACCCCCTGGATGGGTTCTGGATAAAACCCATAGAATATAAAAAGGTTCTTGGCAGAACCCCTGAGTGAGTTCTGGATAAAGCCCTTAGAATATAAAAAGGTTCTCTGTGGCGCCCGTGGGTGGGTTCTTGATAGCACCCAGACTGTGGAAAGATTTTGGATAGAACCCCCAAGAGGGTGCTGGGTGGAACCTCACGCCATAGGAGGGGTTCTCCCAAGAGGACAAGTTGAAGAACCCTTTCTGGTTCTATGCAGGGTCTTTATTTTCTAGGTGTGTGGGGGAAAGCAGTAATCAATTGTTTTCTGTGCGGAGGAAATATCATGGCAGCTGACAGAGTGAGATCAGTTATTAAACTCATGTGGATAAATAAACCACATTTTGTGCCTATCGCCCTTCTTTTTTTCTTTAGCAGAACACAGAACACAAACATCACTGCACTTATGCATTCGTCACTGAGTACAAGCGTGGTGGTTAATCTGTCAATTTGCCAGCTCAATGGACTATAGAGCAGGCTTAGAAGTGTTGATCAGTGCCACTTCTGCCATCAGTGAAGGATAAAAAAAAACCCAGCTTCTGAGAGTTTTCGAGCACAGCCTGGGGTCAGCTAGCTTTGAATTAGGGGGAGCAGTGCTCAGACAGTCGAGACTTGTGTGGGCAGACAGCAGGTGAGAGCCTGAGGTTATGTAATGTAAACATTAACAGATTCTTCATCAAGCAAGCGAGGTGTTTACACCTGTCAGCAGGATCTCCTCTTCTGATGGGTATGACGGGACCTGTGGGGAGCATTTGAGGTTGCAATAATTGTTGTCAGTTTCGCCATGTGAAATCTGCCCTTCCCTCCTTTCTGAATGGCGGAGCTTCAATTTAAAAACCATTTACACATCACTGGAGAATGGAGGCTCACTGTGGAGATGTAGGACTAAATGGCTTTGGCAGTGGATGAAGGAGTGAAATCGCATTCTGGTTTATCCTCCGATTGAGGGGGTGTTCAGTCAACTGTGTCCACTGTGCAACGCCAAAGAAAACAAAGCTGACAAATTATAGAAAAAAAAAAACTGCATGTACATCTCCATCTGTCCCAGTCGTTCTGCAAAATGTGTGTGACTGCCAGTAATCTTTCTCTCTCATATAAATGTATTCACACAGATAAAATCATAGGGATTTAGTGGAATCAATAAATCTTTTCTTAACAAGTTTTATTTTCTCAAGTTAAAGGGGAGATCTGTCATAAAGTTACTGTAATAAATCATAAAATGACCATATGTCATCAGAGATTAAGGAAACATGCCGCAGCCTGTAACTTGTGTTTTTGTTCGTCCATTTCTCATTAATCAGAGTTCAAATTAATGCTGAATGAGTAAGTGTCCGTTTATGAGTCATAAGAAATCATTAATAATCTTCTAGAAGGACCAGATGTTTATAACGGTCAAATTGAGCAGTGTGTTAATGGAGTCTGGCAGACAAGAGGAGGCTTTTGTTTTCAGGATGACGAGCTTAACTTTACCCTGACAGGCAACTGACGGCTTTAAACAGTTGATCAAGTTACAGTGTAGTACTTGTTGCCGCTTGTCAGTGTTAAATTACAATGTTGCACTCTTTTTGCAGCTCCGGCAGTGTCTCTGCAGCCTGCCTGAGCTTCCTCAAGTCTGGGAAGGAGGAGCTGGGGGGAAACAACTCGCTTTAACAGTTGCTTGTATATTAAATAGGATTTCAACCTATTATAAGTTGGGGCATTGTGTAAAATGTAAATAAAAACAGAATGCAATGATTTGCAAGTAATCTTTTAAATGTATTCCACTAAATACAGTACAAAGACAAGATCAACTTTATTATATTTTTTTGTAAATATACACTCATTCTGAATTTGATGCCAGCAAGATGTTCCACAAAAAAGTTGGGACGGGGGCAACAAAAGTCTGAGAAAGTTGAGGAAAGCTCAAAAAAACAACATCTGAAAGGTAAACAGGTTAATTGGTAACCATGGATGAGGTGCGTTTCATCACTTTGATCTTTCATTCACTTTGATTCATCACAGCTGTGTGGCCAAATAGACCAACAGTTTAAAAACAATCTTTTTGAACATTAACGTGCAGGAATGTAGAGATTTCACCATCTACAATCCATAATATCATTAAAAGAAAGCCAACACTGAATGCCAGAAACCTTCAACTCCTCAGACGGCACCACAGTGAAAACTGCATTAAGAATCCACATAATTGTATAAAGGATGTTACATGGGCTTCTTCAGAGACGTCCCTGCTTATTTCAGCAACACAATGCCACTTAAAATCTGAAACTTATTCAAGATGTTTTCTCAAGTACAACTGAATTAAAATCAAGTTTATTTGAAAAGTGTATTTGTTTTGAATCTTTTCAAAACTACTTCAACTTGTCTTTTCAAATTCAGTCTCCTTAAAGTCCACCTCCAGTCATGTTTTAAACAATATACCATGCATTTTTATTTTTTTTTTGGAAAATAAGTTCAAATACCTTCTTAAAATGGCTTATATACAACTCTACACTTCATTTACAGCCTTCATTTACACACACCTTGCTCCATCCGCCGCCACCCCTAAATAGCTAAAAGAAGAAGAAGCTAGCTAATCACAGTAACTAGCTCCATCCAGCCTCTCCTGTGAGCTGGGCATAACCACTTATGATATGTACAGCACCACCCGCTCAATTAAAGGGATTGGTTCCTTTGGTTTATGACATTATATTCCCAGCCTGACTGAATTCTTGCTCACTGCAGTTTCACAGCAAGAAATAGTCAGACATTTGCTTTTGCATCTGCTTTTTTCACTCCTGATATGTCTTGTAACACATGCAAAACACCACATGGACATGTTAACAAGGTTTAAAACGTTATTTTTTTTTACCGGAGGTGGTCTTTAACTATTAAAGGCAGCCTGGACAACTTTTAAAAGTTAAAACAAACAGTTTATTTTTACAGTGCACCCAGTCTACCCAAATCCCTGTGTGACTTTAGTTTAAAACAGGAATGACTTGCTGTCAACTCCTGGCTCCGCATGCCTCAGCAGTTAAGCTCTGAACAAACTTTTCCCATTCTAATTTTGCCTCTGGGACTGGCCTCCAAGGGTGTAGTGAGCCTCAACAACCAGTGGGTGGGGCAATGAAGCAATGCCATGCTAAATCTGCCATTTGCTCTTTCTCCTAAATGCCCCGCAGCGGTCTCTCTGTGTGGTTGACAGTTGAGTTGCAATGACGCTTCAAAAAAATCAGCAATAATTAAGGAGTGACTGAGAGGGAGAGGCAGAAGAGGGTGGCGGCAAAACATTTGCATTTTGTTGAAAATTCTTTGGAACCTGGTGGGTGTTAAAAATACAATGTCAGCCGAATGGTAATTATATATTTGGTTGCAAGAAAGCAAGACCCACAGTTGGTTTTATGACATTCAAGTGCTTGCAGCAATAATATGAGCAGGGGCAATATTACACAATATCAACGAGACAACATGAATCCCTGCTTCAAGGATAAGCACCAAAGAAGAAGATGAATGCTTTTTCAATAGCCTCCAAGTACAACTGAGCTCGCTGATCCTGCTTTAGCAGTTTATTATCTGCATAAACGTCAGTAATATGACTCAGCCATATTTAATAAATCCACAAATTATTTCTCAGGCTTTCTTAAGAGCCAGCTGTTTGGGCTAATGTTCGGCAAGAAGACCGATGGTTGTGTGCTGTTGTGAGGATCGGTGCATGCTCCAGTGCTTCAGATGTACAATAGAAATGCACCACTTCTGGTAGGATACAGGCGATGACTCACTGCACCAGCCCATATATGCAAGACGCAAAGTCGTTATCGCTCTCTGAACTGCAGCGGAGTGTTTAGTAGAAAGTAGGAGAGGGATCTGGGCAAGGGTGTGTTGAAAAGTGGAGGGGGCATCAGGGCTAAGATGAAAAAACATTTCTCCAACAGTCTTCAACATATGGGATTTGAGGCAATACAGTGGGGCAATAGGTATGAGGTCAAAGGAGTAATTAGTTGTAATTACGAAGGGTCTGTGGAAAAAAGAAATTGCATCATGGCGCATCAAAAGGGCAAAACCTAGGATACTACAGGGTCAACTAGAAGAGTGAACTCAGTAGAGTGCAGATTCCTGCCAGACAACAGACAGAGAGGCACCTACTGCAATGCCAACACAACTGCCAGATGTAACCAGCAGACATTTGTTCCCCCAACATTAACCTTGACCTCTGATCTTTGACCACCTCAGACCACCGATCTCTCGAGGTGTTCTTGCGATATCTTGTTGAGGCCACAGTTGTGACTGTTGTGCAGCCATAAAAAAAAAGAGTTTTCAAGGTTTTTTAAAAACTGTGAATCACAGAGGGCCTTCAGCGTACAGTCATGCATTTGCACAAAACAAAATAGGCTGATTGATGCAGCAGTATTCAAGGTTAGTTCCAGACAAGATGCAGGTCCACACACTCACTCACACACACACACACACACAGAAGCCATGGTGTGATCCCCTGGCTGGTATAACAGTACAAAAAAGGATAAAATGCGTTTTTTTCCTCCAGAAATTGCATTAAAAATCTTGAACATACAGAGTAGTTCTTAAGTATTTTTGGCTTGTTTTTATAAAAAAGTATTTAATGAGAAAGTTAGTCATCCATGAGTCTTTAAATTGTTGCACTGAAGAGCATTTTCTGTATCTTACCAATCAAAAAATATATGGTTATGCTTGGCACATTATTATTATTTTTCTTTGGTAAATATCTAGGTTGAAGTATCTATGTCTCATTAAAAAACAGGAGCAATGACTGGTCACACGTCACTGCCAAAGCCTCCTCCCCGTACTCATTATACTAAAGTGTGTGATGGGTTGTGAGTGTGCCTTGAAGTTTTTGAGCACATTTATAACTGTATGTTCAAGGACCGTTCATGGTTGCGGTGATTCACAATATTTGAAGAACTTTGAAGAACTTATATAAAACCTCTATATAAACTATATATAACCCAATACCAACTGCTGACTCATCACTCCTCTTAACTGTCTGGCAGGGGCCGCTAGGCTGAAAACAAGGCTTACCTACGAGCAGTGTTGGAGAGTAGATGTAACTGGATACATGTAATTAAAGGTAGAATCAGAAGGATTTGTCCAAGCACAAAGATACCAGGATGTCAAATACCAACATTTTGGGTGGTTAAGAGTCCCGGGCACAGCAAAGAAGGAAAATGTGGTATATTATACCTTTAAATTACAAAATAAATGTAATTGTAATCAGTAATAGGTAATTAAATTACAGTTACTTATCAAAACATTGGTGATAATTACAAAATGGTTACACTCAAATATTCTTTTTGGTTTGCCTGACAGAGATCTGCTCTCTACTGAGAGCACTCTTCTCGCTGATTCTAAATTGGTGAGCTATAAAAGACAAACCCCTACATTACACAGCAACAATTCTCTTTGAATGGTTTATGAAAGAAAATCGACGGACGCGTCTGAGACTTGGGAATAAGCTCACAAATTGCTGAACAACTGCACTCAAGAGCCTTTCTGTGGCACAATAAAGCTTAAAATGTTTTCTCCTTTCTCCGACTTCAGAGGATTGTCACCGTGGCCCCGGCAGCAGCAGCAGCAGCCTGCCGATTCACCTCTCGTACTCAGAAAGGAAAATCTAGGTGGATATAGAGAACGAGTAACTCTTTTTTTTATCTGCCTCAACAACAACAAAGCAGCTGTTTACACACAGCCGCCCTCAGTGGAGCTGCTCACGGTGTAACAATAGCAGAGTGGTTGTAGAGAGCAGCTGCCAGGTAAGCCTGTCTGTAACTGGAGGAATATGACACAGGTCACGATCTCAAAACAATTCATGGCGCTCACTATCAAACCAAATGCACAATTCACTGCATATTACAACTGCAGTCAATAGAAAGTGCTCAGTAAAGCAGAATGTGTGACTCATCCCCCCACGCATTTGCATTGTTAGTGTATTAAGCTCCAGAACTAATCTTTACAAACCAATTAGTGGAGTCAGCAGAGGTAAAGCCCATATTATTCATCAGCTTCTTCTTTAATTATCCCCAAACCAGTAAAACTAGACGTACACTCCTTTAAGTTACAGCCGTGCTCTCTCACAACCAAGGGTTCCCAAAGGGTTCCTCCTCAAGGGCTGAGGTTCTACCCAGAACCAAGTGTGTCTGAAAAACCCTTTTTTGGAAGAAATGGTTTGTCAAGGGTTCCTTGGATGACAAATTTTTCTTCGTCTTACAAAGAACCCTTTTTGGAAGAAAGATTGTTGAAATGCTTGAAGAACTCTTTTGTCAAGGATTCTTTGTGCCATAACATAAAAGTAGAACTTGGTAGAACCCCCTGGGTGGCTAATAACCTCTCTGCAGAATCCCCTGAGTGTGTTTTAAAGTAAAATCCTTAACCTACTCATTGTAGAACCCATGAGTGGGTTCCAAATGAAACCATTGGAATATATAACAGTTCTCAGTAGAACCCCCTGAGTGGTTTCTAGATAAAACATTTGGAATATAAAAAAGCTCCCGTTAGAACCCGTGAGTGGGTTCTAGATAAAACCCATGAAATATAAAAGGGTTCTTGGTAGAACTCCCTGACTGTGTTCTAGATTAAAACCTTGTAATTTCAAAAGGTTCTTGGTAGAACCCCGTGAGTGGGTTCTATATAAAAGCCTTGGAATATAACAAGGCTCTTGTGGTGGAACCTTGTGAGTGGGTTCTAGATAAAACCCATGGAATATAAAAAGGTTCTCATGGGTTGTTGATCTTACCCAGAAGGTGGAAAGGTTCTCGTTAGAACCCCCAGAGAGGCTTCTCGGTGGAACCATTACACCCTAGAGGGGTTCTCTGTTATAGGGTGTTCTGGGTAAAATCTTTCACAGATAGTTCTAGTTATAACCTTTTATGCTGGATTCTAGGTAGAACTCTCTGAAAGGGTTCTAATTAGAACCTTTATAAAAGGTTCTACCCCAAACCGAAAAGGGCTGTCATATGGGGACGAGCTGAAGAACCCTTTGTGGTTCTAGTTAGCACCTTTATTTCTTAGAGTGTGACAATAATTGGTATAATTTTCACATGTTGCCTCTGAACACTGGCACAGTTGGGTGCACCAACTGTTACACTGGAAATCATAAACGCCACAGAGAAAAATATTTTGTTGTTCCCTCTGTGTGTTTGCTGAATATAAAGGCGACGAGTAAATTTTTCATAAGGTGGAGGAGAATGAGACAGGTTTCAGCTTCTGTAGCACATAAATAAGTCATAGGAACGACACAGAGAAAGAGACGGACAGACAGACAGACAGGCAGGCGGAGAGAGAGACAGAAAGAGAGAGAGAGAGAGAGAGAGAGAGAGAGAATGTATTTGCATGTGTTTGTGATGCATTCAGTGTTCACACTGTTAGTGTGTGTGAATGATGAGTGTTTGTGTGTAAGAAAAGGTCTTTATCGTGGTTTAAAAGTGGGATCTTAGGTCTGATAAAGGTCATGCAGGAGATTCTTAGAAGTCACCTGCAGAATTAGGTTAAATTACTCTAATAGCTGTTAGAATATTCACAAGACCTATTATTTCATCAGCAGTATAATTAGATACAAAACCGCAAGTGACCTTTATGCAGAGTCATTGATTGGAAAGAAAATGGGATTTAACAGACTACAAAGCATCTACCTGGAAATATCTACCAGCTCCACCCCGTCGTTTCATTTGCATGTTGTACCCTTTCCCACATTAAACTTCATTCTTTATCTTTTTTCACAGCTGTATTTAACTATTCCAAATGTGTAATAGTCAATCTCAGGCCATTTTGTTTCTTTTTTGCATGGTTTCTAAATGGAAGATTGTGCTTTTTTTAGTAACAGGACTGAATTTGTTTAGCGTAGCAATTGCAGATACATGAAATGCAGCAACGTGGAATCAATACTAACATCATGAGAACACTGAGCACCTTCACATGGTTCACCAAAACTATCTTTCATTTAAAAAAATAGCAAAAGCATAATAAGATCTATGAAATATTTGAGATAAAAGGACTGATGTTCTCTGTCATACTTAAAGTTCTTACTTTTGGTCTCACCGTGGCCTTCAGGAGACTCCAGTGATGCTACTTCTTGTGGGACATGAATAAAATGTGCATTTTAACCAACATATCGTGACTTTCTGATGATGTCTAAATGTCTAAATTGGAAATAGAGTCACATGATAATACAAATAAATATGATTTCTAATGATTTCACTTCATAGTAAAGTGTAGTGTAGTGTAGCACTTCGCTTGATAATATAATGTATTATACAGATACTTTTCATGCTTATTTATTAGGGCTGCCCCCTAATAGTTAACTTAATCGTTAGTCGGTGCCAAGAGTCTTTGTTGATCGCTTTTTTATTAGGGGACTGCTGCAACCTGGACCTTTTTTTCTTGCACACCGCTTTCCTGTGTGATACAGCCTCCGAGATCAATGGAGTCCAGTTGACGGGGAACCAGGAACAGCACCTGAGGTGACTCTCTGACCGGACTCTGACTTTGGGGAGGATAAAGACACGGCGGGATCAGGTGGGGACAGGAGGCGTGAAGCTGCCGAGAAGCGAGTTTGTAATTTAGCAACTTAATTTGTGAATTCACATCATCCATAGTGTTGATAAGGCTGCGAGTGTTTGTTTTTGTGAAGCTGGAAGTTATTTATTCCCGTGTTTTAAACAAAAAGTGTGAGGTTAAAATGTGTTAAAATAAATTAACAAAATGTTCAGCCTCCTGTTGGTTGTTCACACACATTCAGAATCATTATCCAGGCGACTCACTTCATGCCCCACACATATATATTTAAATAATGAAATTAACATGCGACACCTTGTCAGCTATTGGCTTAAATTGACAGCTATTTGACGAGGAAAATCTTTATACATTTAATGTTCTGAGGACAGAAAAGGCACCAATAAGTGTTACTACCATCCCCGGTCTCCCCTACAAACCCACCAGTGACCTCCATGCAGCCTCTTGTATTCAGAAAAAGGGAGTTAACGGACCACACAGCGTCTACCTCTAAATATATAACAACCATGCAAGCTAACAAGAACCACAGTGCCTGTTGTCTCTTTGTCACCCTCACATAGTTGCACAACAACGCCATAGCTGCCTGCTGTGTCACGGTGCGCAAAGCCTCCGGGGTGTGTTACCTGGCCCGGGCAGATTCCTTATTTCTCATAACCATGCATGAGAAGGAAAAAAAAAACTCGTCTAAACATCAGTCACAATGACATGTATTCAGAGATAGAGTGTTTGCATATCTTTGGAGAGTTGGCCTGCGTATTTTCTCAATTGAGAGCGCACTAAATATTAATTAGGCAGTGCAGGTGCAGACTGGGGAAGGTTACCTCACAGAAGCGGAGGCGCACTGACTGAAAGGTTTCTTTCTTTCTACCAGTATGAGGGTTTTTGCAGCGGACTGCTGCATTTGACTGGTCTATTCCCGAGGCAGCCTTGAAGGCAGGAGGAGGAACACTAATCATGGTAAGATCTCTGCTCTCTGTCTCCGGTGACACGCTTGTAAAGAGAAATGTAACGGGGGCTTGTGGGCTTTTGGGGTCGGTAGACTGTAAGAGGAATGGGGCTGTCTGGAGAACAGGAGCTTCAGGGCCGCTGTTTGTTTTGGTTTTCATGGAGCTACAGTTTTTGTTTAAACCTGTTAGACATTCGCCAGGAGAGCTGGGGCTGTCAAAAACCTTTTCAAATTAGATTAATGAATTTAATCTCAGGTGTTTTATTTGATAAGTAAACACTTCGGTTACAGCCCACTTCCACTTCAACAATAGAAAGGCTCGAACAATCACCAATAAGCCCATAATAATACCCTTACATGACCTTTAAATGTCTAAAATAACACCCAGCAAGAACAGGTATATGATTTTGTGTTTTTTATCCCTGCAATTAACAAGGCCACTCCCACACCTACAGGCTGGGTGTCACGATGAAAAGTGGAGGGAAAAAAATAAAACTTGCGTCATCTTGATTTTTACTTCCGCTATTTGAGTTTTAAGGTCGAAAAAAGAGGCTAAACAGTGACTATTTAACAAGACGAAAGCTGGACAAACAAGTCCAAAGAGTGAGTTATTGCCAAGACAAAACCTGTGAGTCATAATTAAATGTGAAAAAAAAAGTGAAAAACTTACATCGTCTTGACATCTACCTCGGGGACGGGGGTGTCTAAACAGTGAGTATTTACCAAAACAACGGCTGGTTGTCATAATGAAATGTGGGGGAAAAAAACTTGTCATCTTCATTTCTAGTTCCTTTGATTTTTTTAATGTGGGGGAAAAAAGAGAAAGAAGTCTAAACTCTGACTACCAAGATCGAAGTAGTTAAAGGGTTAAATTCTTAGACCAAGCAGCATGGAAAGACTGACTTGAGCTGCCCGCCAAGTGAAACAACGGCACGCAGATTTGGGCAAACCAAAAGCTGAATTCAACAGGCTGCTCAAACCCACACAGTCAGTGCGTCATTTCCCCTGGAAAAGTTTGTTTGGACACGGCCTCTTTGCTGCCTTCAGCTGCTCAAAATAAATGTAGGAATTTTGAGCATCGACCTGGACGAGGTGGCTCAGCAAAAATAGGACAGCGGCAGTGTCACTTTACTAACCCTGAACCAGAGTCGATGAGTGTAATTTCAAACTGAAATGTTGAAAGCTGTTTACGTAGCCTATTTGAGGAATATTAGACACAATGGGTCTATTCTGGATCACTTTGGAGAGATAAATAGAACTTTTCTAATCCCGAGGGAAATTATTGTGCCACAGAATGAATCTAAAATTACAGTTATACAAGAATAAAAACAATAGAGGAGTGTATGAAGAATAAATGCCAAATTAGTGCCCAATAGAATGAAAATAAAAGCAAGGGAAGTTTGGTAAAATGAGTAGACTAAAATCGATAAGATAAAATAAGATAAGATAAGATAAGATAAGATAAGATAAAATAATCCTTTATTAGTCCTTCAACTGGGAAATTTGCAGCTTTACAGCAGCAAAGTGCATAGTAAAATAGGAGGAAGTATCAATAGAAAAACAAGTAAACAAGAAATATAACTAAGAGGAAATATAAAAAATGGGAACAATTTAAAAGAGAGGAAATATAAAACCATAGACCACAATTATTGACCATAGTCAGTGATCAAAACTGCATCCGTATGGTCTGTTTATCATAGTAATGGTCTGTTTTTCACAGCAATACTTTGCTTTACAGAAATAACAGACCTTAGGATGCTGTAACTGACCAATCAGAATCGAGTATTTAACAAAGCCATATAATAAACTAATATGAAAAAGTGGTATTGGCAGTGATATTGAAAAGTGGAAGTAACATTGCACATAATCTGGAAACTAAAGTTGCATGTGAGATTGAAAAGCAATATTGCAAATTATATTGATTATTTGTGAGGAATGTTTCTCTCATGCTGCTTTTTGTTTATTAAAACACATCTTTCACATTTCTGGTCTTCATTACCCCACCTAGTCTTTGCTCTCTGTTGTAATGCTGAAAAACTACGCTATCAAATTTGGACTTGCTTACTCAGCCTGAGGTCTCACAAGTGTCTCACATATTTGACAGCCAAGTGAGACTTTGGTACTCGAGGTGCAAAGCTGCTGCTCCGTGTCAACATTTGGATTCTCGCATAATCCCATTTACACTCTATTATATGAAATTCATTAAAATCTAATGAATGTGTGCTTAAAATGGAACAGGTCATCTCAAACTCATTAAGTGTTCTTTACTCTCCTGCTCTGAGGAGCAGCTGAAGCAGAGTGATAAATGCTACTACAATAAAATGTGTACAGAGACACACAAGTACTGACAGCGGTCTATATAGAATGCACATATACACAAACACACACTGAATGTTATTTGTTTTTCAAACAAGACATATGTGGGCAGCTGTACAGCAAGTTTAAGACTTAAGGATATGTGCTAAACACCTCCATGCCAGTCTACCTGTTCCTTTAAGCATTTATTTTTCAAAAAAATGTGAAATACTAGAGAACATGTGGACTTTAATGACAAATATTAGAGCAGTCAAAACATAATTACCACCACTCCCATTTTAAATGTTGAAGACAGGAGGTAATAAATCAAAATTACAATGCAGGAAGGGAGGACTTGCACACTGAGGGTGGTAACTGGCTTCAAGCCTCAGATCACTGCCAAGGTGCACCTGTAGAGAAACACTTAACAGGGGAGACTCATCATGCATGCTTCATTATGCACTGAGGAAAGTCTAACAGGGAGTGAAAAGTTTGCTCCTTTGCACTCTTGCACATTTTACACTGCCTGTACAGCCTTGTAATGAATTTAATAGACATAATAACTGAAGTCTGAACCTTCTTTGTTCTCAGTGTGCAAGGCCCTCTTTACTGTATCGTAACTTTCCCTGACTACGGCACTAGAAAAGTAGATAAAGGACAGTTTTTTAATGAATTTTGATTAATCAAAATTACCCCTGACCTTGTGACCACACATAAAAACCATCAATAACAGTTTGAAAGCTGTGAAAAAAATCTAAGTAGTGACAAATTTCAAGCTGCTACAAGCTTAAGTTGTCAAGTTTCAAGATCAATCACTTTTCATTTATGACAATAACAGGTTGAAGGTATTGATGTGATTTTAATGTGACTAGCTGGTAGTTTTTTTAGCCCTAAGGGCACTGAGGTACAAACCTGTGTTCTGCTACTGTCAAACAACTTGCTCATCAATATGCAGAGTGTTTGCTGTCATGGCTCCACAGTGGGGGAACGATATCAGGGCAGCAGAAACTCTACACACCCTCCACCACAGACTGAAAATTCATCTGTTCAGTCTCCACCTCAACCCATGAAAAAAAGAGACAACTATCTCTTATTGTCTGTAAATGCACTTGGGGCAGTTCTGCTTATTTGATGAAGTTGATGTACTTGTATAATTCTTGAAATTTTGGGTTGTATCCATATGGGTGGATGTACTTAGTAAGTTGCTTAAAAGCATCAGCTAAACGAATGTAATGTTTGATTAGGACTGGGTTGACCAACAAAGATTGTTTTGATCAAATATTAGTTCAAATCAGAGTTAATCAAAGCCAGGTTTAAAAGAAGTACATTCAGTTTTTAAAATCAAATAGAACTCTGTTGCAGAATTAAAAACTAATCTCCATTTGGTAAATCCAAGTGAAGTGATATAAACTGAAATTAAAGAGAGCTCAATCAATATGGAAATGCCTGCTCATACATATTGAAATAAATCAATGAATAAAAAATAAAGTCCTGTCAGACATATTAAGTATAAAAGAGAGGGAAAATGTAACTTTCAGCTGCTCTTTATTTGCAAGCAAAGTGTTGCTAGCCACCGTTAGTTAAAAAGTTTATAAAATGTTACATTGTTGGCTAGCTGACCTTAGTTAAAAAGTTGATACATTTCACTGTTTGCTAGCTAGGTAAAATGTAAAAAACACATATTGTTTGCTAGCTAGCTAGCTAAAAAGTATTTTTTTTAAAAGTTATATTGTTTGCTATCTAGCCAAAACGTCAACAAAATATTTTAGCTAGCCAGTTTAACATCTGAGCTTGGTTAAAGCCCACCCCAAATAGCCAAAGATCATCTAGACTGGGAATCAACCCAGGGACCTCCTGCGTCACAGGCAGCTGCAGTACCTGGTGAGATAAAGGGCCAGGTCAAGAGGTAATGCACTAGCTTACACTATCAAAAACGTTAGTTAGCCAAGTTAGTCTAGTCATGGCTCGACAAAGAAGCTCTAATTTCTCCTTTGAGAAAGACTTGTTGGCTGAAGTATCAACTAACTAACTGGCAAAGTGTTGCTAGTTAGTGTTACTTAAAAGTTCATAAAATATTACATTGTTTGGTAGCTAGTGTTGGTTAAAAGGTTTACAAAACGTTACATTGTACACTAGCCAGCTAAAAAGTGGGAGGAAAAAATTAAATGTCAAATTGTTGAGCCTACTGCTCAACAGTGAAGCTCAAATTTCTCATTTGGAGAAATTTTTCAAACTTGTTGACTGAATTATCAACTGAAAGCAAGAGACGCATCATAAAACTCAACTGGGGAGAGTTTGTGCGTTAACTTTCTTCAAGGAACTTGATCATTTTGCTGGGAGTGGAAGTTGAATGTTTTGGCACAATAGAATTAAATTTGATCTATATTTAGGGTAAAAACTAAAACGAAAAACCCTCAAACTAATCTTTTAAAATTTTGAGGTAGTATAAAAGTTTGGTGCAACATAATTTAAAGTTCTAAATTAATCCCTGTTGATGCAGCCTGGCCTCCTTTCTTTCTTTATCTCTTTTTTTAAGCTAAGAGAAGCTAGCAAACTAAGTGTCACGCGCCATCAGTCAGACTAACACTGCAGCCAGGTGGTTTAACACTTGTTGGCTACCCGGCCTCACTCGTGTCAAAAGTTTACGAGCAGGACTTGAAGGCATCATTTTAGCACCGGGCTGCGTGCGCTCCGCTGGAGGGGCAGAACTTCATCAGCTCTCATATCTCTGTGCTGGTCTGCCGCACTCTTGGAGTTGTGGATGCTTTCACTGGATGCAAGGAGGACTAAACACAACATGTTCATCAGTTGGACATGCATTTTACTGCAGAGCCTCTGCTGCTCAAACTTGTAGCGGTTTATATTTTGGAGTTGGACGAAAAGTTTTCTTCTATGTCTAATTAAGGGTGAGTTGATCTTGAAGTTACTGCCAAAAGGAATTTCTCAAAGTTAGACAGTTAAGGATGGATCTGTCACTTTGCTAAGGCAGAATATCTCTTTTTTTTTATGATAATTCTCTGCTTTTTCTGTCTCTACTGTGTATCCTGGTGGAATGATGTTGTTTGTGTTTTATGCTCTTTAGGAGTTTTTGTTCTAAACCAAAATCATGTTCACATCCTACATAAAGAATCTGAATGATATGGTATTT
Source organism: Lutjanus campechanus (assembly GCA_027495735.1). Classification (NCBI taxonomy): domain Eukaryota; kingdom Metazoa; phylum Chordata; class Actinopteri; order Lutjaniformes; family Lutjanidae; genus Lutjanus; species Lutjanus campechanus. Next base: position 18,356 of record JAJHUR010095616.1, on the reverse strand, counting down.
TCTACGGTAAGCTTACGGGTTATAAGCACTCATGCATGTCTTTGCGATGCTGAGATATGCATGGCCATGTACTAAAAAATGTGTATGAACAAACAACCCCTACATATTTACTCTAGATCCCAAGCCTGCACTCCCTTCCTTTGTTCATGGCAATTTATCCTGTTTGCATTACCACGTGTAACTACTGTCACTTCATCTAAGTTTTGCGCATATTCGTCAGAAATATGCATGTTTATTTATTTATTGTTTGCCTCTGCATGTGTGGGCAGATGTTTATGTTTTGTTTCTCTGCTTTGCTTCAGTCTGAGAGCCCTGAGGAGCAGCCGAGCACCGGGGTCTTGGGACGCATTGGGAGCTGGTTCTCTCCGTGGAGGGGAAAGGGTCTGAAGGGTCCAAATGAAAATGCCTCTTCAGCCAGCGACCAGCCTCTTAAATCAGAGGGAGAAGAGGAGAGTGAGGAGTCTGTGAGACCCTGGGCGAGGGAACAACAGTGGAAGGAGGAGGAGGAGGAGGAGGAGGGCTTCAATCCCAATCCGCTGGGTCCCTCCAGAGTCATTTTCCCCTGTGAAGAGGAGGACGCCACGCAGTCTGCCCGCAGCTCCGTTGTGAGCAGCACTGACAGAGAAGGAGTTCCAAGAGAGGAGGAGTTTGTGGGCAGCAGGAAGAAGAGAACAGGGCAGGGCAAGGAGAGGGAGGAGAGCAGCAACGGTGCTTCAGCGAGCGGGAATCCTGAGAAGAATGCCAGTCATCTGACACATTTATCTTCCTCCTCCTCCGAGCAGGGAGTGGTATGGGACTCTGACTGGGCCCACAGTCAGCCGCCTCAGGCCCAGAGACAGGCGCAGGCTCAGACAGGTAGGAAGCTCCATGTGTACCTGGAGGAGACCAGCGTGATTCAATGCGGTCAGGACGCCTGCGTAGGACAGGAAATTGTCAAAGTCAAAAAAAGCTTTCAGGTCCTCGCCAAGGCAAAGTCGTCAAGTTTTGATTCACCAAAGACAAGTGCAGAGAACAAAAGGACAGATGTGAGGCCCATAGCTGGGACAGAGAGTTATTACAGTGCCCTGGTGGGAGTGTCACTGAAATCACACAAAGACTCACAGCCTGAACCTGAACAGGAACAAACAGAGTCAGACAGCATGGGGCGAAAGAACGCAGCCAGAAGGAAAGTTAGGAAGAACTCTCAGGGAGATGGAGGGAACAGCCCCCAGGAAACAATGTCTCCTGTCAAAGAGGGAATCCCTGCATCAGAGACCTCAGTGACCAGTCCTCAGGGCAAAAGTCCAAAGACTCACATGGGAGAGTCATCTGTAAACTCCTCCTCCAAGCACAGCCGCACCCCTCAGGCCTCACCTGAGGCAGCAGGGGAGAGCAATAAGACTTCCTGTCCTGATTCAGTCAAGCAGTTGGACACCTTCCAGGACAGTGCAGCTACTGTGGCATGTGTGGTGGATGGGGTCGCAGACATGGAGGACGATGACAGTCTTTACAAAGTGGAGAGGAAAACAGAGACGCCAGAGTCCAAACGCAGGAGTATTAAGGTTTCTAAAAGTGAGGTGAAGCTTTTTACCAAAAATGTGCCTTTGAAGCCAAAGCCAAGTCCAGCAGGAGACAAACAGGACTTTAAGTCTCCGTTAAAGAAAGATGAAGCAAAGGAGAAACCTAAGACGGGGATTGATGCAAGGTAAGTCTTCGCCTAAATGTGACTGGTCTCAAGTTGAGTTTGTTTGAGGTGCTCTTTGGATAGAAATACATGTGTAGTCAAAAACTCACACAAAAGACAGTAAAAAAAAAAGCCTTTATTGTCATTATATTGTCATGCTGCACCTTAAAACAAACAGACTCCAGTGATAACAAAAGGTATTTTATCTGTTTTAAAGAGAGTATTTTGTGATTTTTTTAAAAACAGAACAGTTTGTGATTTGTCAGTGATTGAATGACTCATCACTTTTCCATATTCTGCAGCATATACACTACAGCAGAGTTTTCCACTTAAAATAGCCTGTTTGTTAGGGACAAATAAGCAAGTGTAGCTCCAACATTTTAACCTACCTGTCAGCCTTATGTCTAACTGGACATTGCTGTCAAAACAGATATTGAATCACAGGAAGTCTTCACCTAAATGTGATTGGTTAAATATAAACAGAAACAAAAAATGATTGGGTTGGAGTGCTTCCTGGACTCAAATTGAGTTTGTTTGAGGCGCTCCTGGGAGAGGAATACATGTTTACAAAAAAGACCACAAAAAACTCTCTTTAAAACAGACAAACTCCAGCATTGAGCTTTCGTCAGGGAGTCCATAAAGACATTTTAACAGTTTTAAAAGAGAGTGCCTTTGAGTTTTATTGTGATTTTTGAACAGACGAACAGAAGAACAGTTTGTGATTTGTGAATGAATGAATGACTCATCACATTTCCATAAACTCCAGTGTATACAGTACTGCCACGTCCTCCAGTAATGTGTTCCACTTAAAATAGCCTGTTTGTTAAGAAAAATAACCAAGTGTAGCTCCAACTTTAGCAGTCATTTTAACCTACCTGTCAAGCGTTTGTCTGTCTAACAAGACATTGTTGTCAAAGCAGAGAATGTGCGTTAATTCCTATGGGTGGAATACCACAGTGGTGTGAGTCATAACACGAAGAACAGTCCTGCCATTCAAGACTGACGCTGTAAAGTGCAGATAAGATTCAAATGTAGGTCAGATTGGACAAATCACTTAAACATTAAACTTGGATTTATCTGTGGCATATCAAGGCAGGTCTATGATTCAAAATCAATTTAACATGTGTCAAACTTTGCAAAATACAAAATGTATGTTTGAATTCAAACCTTTACCTCTTATCACACACAGACCACATGACTTGAAGAAAATAGACGAGGAGCCTAAACCAGTCGTCGGCCGGATTGCAGATAAAATCAGCCTCTTTGAGCGCCCTGCATTCGGGGTCAACAAGACATTCAAAACCCCGAGGAGTGCCGACGTCTCTCCGGTCAGGAAAGCCACGGACAGGCTGAAAGAAGATTTTGTGTTGTCAGAGCAGAGGTCAAGATCGGCCGAGCGTTATGGCACGGAAAGGTCCAGCTCTGCATCACCCGATAGGGAGAGGCCGATGACAATCAAGGAGCGGGCGAGGAACTTCTTAGAGGCATCTAAACCGCTGCCTCCAAAGCCAACCATGACAGGAATGTCTCAAAAATCCACAGCGTCTGTTGCAGCCGCTGCATCAATGTCACCAGAACTGGACAATCAGGGTAAACTGGATGCTAAAGAGCAGATAGAAACAAATGAGATAACATTAAAACCAGATGGACTAGATTCCAAGGATGTAGAGGGAAAGATTAATAAAGAACAACAACAAACAGACGCCAAAACTAAGGACATAGTGGCGTCAAAAACTGCAGATCAGGCTACGAAATCTAACCGTGTTGAAACAGATAGTCCAGCAAAAGGGCCAGCTGATTCTGCCGAGCTGACCAATGACATAAGCCAACAGTCCAAAGCCCCTAGCAGAATAGGCTCCCGCTCTAAAAGAAGAAAAAGCAAGGAACCAGCCAGCCCCATCAGCCTGAATAGTGAAAACAAACCAGATTGCCCAACAAGTAAGCCAGAGGCCACCGCCATAAAACAAGAGCAGGTGAATGATACAAAGGAGACTGCCTCTGCTGCCAAGCAACTCACAGAGAAAATCTCATTACCATCTGATAAAGCCCAAAGAAATGCACCAGAGGAACAGTCTTTTCCTGATACCCAACAGAAACCTGTTAAAAAGGAACCGAAGGTTAAGAAACAGGTGGATTCTTCAGTTAAAAAGGAGATTATTGACAAGCTGGTCAACAGACAGGAGCCCAAACCATCTGTCAGCAAAGATGAACCCGATACTGCTGCTTGTAGCAGTGGAACAAAGACGCCTATTGACAAGGATGCTCTTATTTTACCCCAAAAGGAGGAAAAGGCAGGGGGACACAGCCTCGTATTCACACAGGAGCGGGAAAAGGCCTCCAAGGACAGCAGAGAAACTCCAGCCTCCTCCCCCTCCTCACCTGCAGTTAAACAACCTATTGAGAAAACTCCTTCAAAGGGGCAAGAGTCACCTGTTAAAAATCTAAAATTAGAGAAAGAATCGTCAGTGCAATCTGAACCAAAAAGCAAAGGGAAAGTAAAGGAGCCCAGTAAAAAAGAAACAGGGCAAACACAGCAACCCCAACACAAGGGCGCAGAAGTAATAAATCAGGCTGAGAGTAAAGACGTGGAGAAATTAGAAAAAGTGGAGAGCGAAAAAACAAATCAGACTGAGAAGAAAGACAAAGAGACGCCACAGCAGCTACTGCACTCAGATAAAAATACCACAGAGGTCAAAGTGTCAGACAGTGCACAAGGTGGCTCTGGGACAGAGGGGAGTGTTGCTGGGGATGATGAAAGGAGAAATACTGAAAGAAAAGAAAAGACACGGTCGGTTAAAGACAAAAGAAAACCAGAGACCAGCCAAACAGAACCTGAGTCCTCTAAAGAAAAGACATCATCAGAACACTCTGCTCAAACACAGCATGTCGGACAGGCTGCTGTTTGTGCCGTCACCCACACTAATGAGGCTGCGAGTGGGACCAAGAGTGAAAAAGAGCCTTTGAAGGAGGAGACGGCCACAAACATGTCCACTGAGCTGCAAACAAAGTCTGCAGAAACAGAGCCAGTGGTGAGTGCATCAGAACCGCAGCCTGATTCTGTATCTGTGGAAAAAACGGAAAATACACCAGATGACTCATGTGCACATGGAGCTAATGATGCTGAGCTCTCTAGTGCAAAGCCTATTACCCAAGCAACTACAGCAGCCGTTGAGGAAGTAACTGTAAAAGCCAGCAATGACACTCCAGCGCTGATAATTCCACAGGCTGACAGTGCGGCAGAGAAAGAGTCATCTGTTAAAGAGCCTGCTCCGATTTCTGTCGCTAAATCTGAGAATAACAGTTCAACTGTCAAACCATTGCCCTCAGAAGACAAAATCTCAGGGGATAGCATGAAAGTCACTCCTGCACGCCCACAGAGTGAGGCATCGAAAAATACGGGGAGCGCAAATGATATCACTTCACTCAAGGGTGTAGAAAAAATAGCACAGCGGCCCGCTGATAGTGCCGCTTCTATCTCTACAGTGAATGTGGTGGAGAAGACAGCTGAGAAAACATTACATTCACAGAAGAATGAACTTTCACCTGTTGCTAATGGCGATATTTCCCCACATTCACAACTCCCCACAGTCAAAAAGGAACCAGTCAGCGACAAGCAGAGTCAAACTCCAAAAGCACCTCCTTCTCCGGAGGCTAATAAGCCGATCACAGACTCAATCCAGCGTTCATCCATGAGGAAGTTGAATTTGCCACGGGGACTGAGCAAAGACGATTCCGCAACACGCCAGCAAGACACCCCTTCTAGCTGGCTGGATGTGGACTTCCCCAAACGGAAACTCAAACTCCCGCCGCCAAAACTGAGCTCAGCCGGAAGCGAGAGCAATCTTCTGGACACTTCAGGTGATCTGGACGATGATGATTTCATTGAGAAAATCAAGAATCTTTGCGCCCCGTTTTCCCTCCCACCACGTAAACACAACCCGCTCCGGCAGCCTCAGCCGCTGTTCGCAATGCCCGCCATCAAGGAGGACCGCTTTGAGAAGACGTTTGACCCCGAGGAGTTCAAGTTTGGCTTGAGGAAGAATAATAAGTTCACCATGGACACGACCCCGAGCAGCTTAGCCAGTCTCCAGAGCTCTGAGGTTAAATCTGGCATAAAGCCTGCCAGGGCTAGCTTAGCAGACAGGAGCATTCTGCTCAGCAGTCTGGACGTTCACTCTCGCCTCAGGGAGAAGACGCCCGTCAAAGATGAGGAGGACATCAAGGAGGACAAAGATGATCAGATCAAGGTGAAGTCTCGCTTGGAGGGAAGTTGTGTCTTCAGCAGCCTCACCTCGTCTAACCTCAGAGGGAAGAGGAACGGAGTTCAAACGCAGGCAGAAGGCACAAGCTCTGGGGAAGTATCACCCAGCGAGGCCCAGCTGAGCCCCCCGCCCCCAAGCCCGACTGCCACAGCTCCACTCAAAGGTACAATGGGCAAGCAGAGCCCTGCCCCAGGCAACAGAGAGGAAGCCCAGGCTGCGGAGGCTGTGGTCAGTGACTCAGGCCTTCCACTTCCCTCCTTTAACGACATCAAGCTGCCGGACTATTTAGAGAAGTACCTCCCCCGAGAACCAGCAAAACCGGTGCAGAGCACACAAGGACAGGAGCAAGTCAAACCCGAGGTTAGTTCTTCCCTGTGTTACTTTCACCAACTAAAAAATGATATAAATGTTAAAGAAGCTGTCCTCATAACACAGTGATTACAAAGATGAAATACTTCAAAACTAACAAACAACGTCAACAGTCAGAGTGTTTAATGACAGGAAATACTCATAGAACCAGAAGTTCATTTTTAACATGTCTCTAAATAACAACACAGGCCACTGTGGTACATTTTTTATGGGGTGTAACGATCCATGGTGCAGTTCATACTTCGGTTTTGTTTGTTTCTTTGTTTTGATGGTGGGTTGAACGAGAAAAAAGTAAGAGAAAGCAAGAGTAAACAAAAATAAGTAAATGATCTTTGCTGAGGACAATACAAGCTGTCTACATCAGAAGACAAGTAAAAAACACTTGACTCAAGATGAGTCTTGTGCACATATGTTAAACTCAAGGCCTGTGAGAGCTTGCAAGGAACATAAATTGTGCAGTACAGTTATGTGCTGCATTACGGACGCTACATGCTCCAGAATGCATCCACATTTCGTCATCCGACTGATTTACACTTCTGATTTCAGAGCTTTATTAATTATTTAGTCATCACAAACAACAATAAGTAAATAGAGAGGCAATTACGTAATATGATGACAAGTACAAAGATACATTTATATCGTCTTAGAGATTTAAGTACACCGGTCAGTGTCCTCCATTGTTCTTGTGTTTTCGTTGCACTGAAGATGACATCACAGGAGTTTCGTGGAGTTTCTGCAGCTACGTTGAGGGGGTACAATCAAAGTACTGCATTGTAAGGAAAAACAAAGTTCCTGGTACCAAAACCGAGTAGAGTTGATTCAAGCAGAGCCGCATTGTGTGATGGAAATGCAGCTTCACATTTACAACTGGCTCTTTGAGGGTGTCAGTAATTCTGATGTGGCCCATGATGAGATTGAGTTTGACACCCCTGGATTTATATACAGTACCAGTATCAGTTAAAACATTTTTTTTATAAGAAATGGTTCAGATTACACCAACAGTGTGCAAAGCTCTCATCAAAGCACAAGGTGACAACTTCAAAGAATCTAAGATATCAAAGAGCAAAAAACGTTTGCACACTTTTAGGTGCGTAGGAGAAGACCATGGGCTGACAATAAAAAACAAAAAGGCTCTTGCTCTCTGTCTTCTGCACTTACAATCAAGGATTTACAACAACAATGCTATTAAATCTTTGATTACAAGTGCAGAAGACAGTGTACGAGAGACTTCTTGCTTTTTAAGAATCTAAAACATAAAACATGTTTTGTCTTGTTTTCACATTTTTTCCTTACTACATAATTCCTTATAAATTTCATATTTCATAGGTTTGATGTCTCCAGTATTGATCTGAAATGTTAAAAAAATATAGAAATAAATACAAAACACTGGATAAGAAGATGTGTCCAAACATTTGATTGGTACTGTACATGTGGGAGGGTTACGCTGCAATACGGAAGACAGGAATCACGATTTGATTTGCAGTTTTGGTCTCGGTTTGAGAATCGTTACACCCTTAATTTTTTAAAGAGAAGCATAAGATACAATTTTTATCCTTACCTGTTGAATTTATGCATCAGGTTATTGGAAAAATGACAACTCCAGCCCGTGGAGGTGAAGCAGACCTGGCTGTAAAACCAGGTGCGGTGCTTCCTGATGCTGCTGTGCCTCCATCTTTTCCTGGGATTGCTCCAACCACACACCCTGCACTACCCGAGCTTAAGCAGCCTCCGGCTCAGCCACAGGGGATACTTAGTAAAAATGTAAGTGTGCTGCATACACGCTGTTTAAGCATACCTAATGCTTTAGTATTACAAATTAAAGCTGTACATCTCTTTGAAGTATGGGATTAGACTGCTTGCTGCACTGGCAGGTGAGCTGGGAGCTATTTATATCCTTCATTTCCCTCAGAGCTACACTGCCTACAGTTCTTATGGAAAACCTTATTTGCGTTCTGGTGTTAAGTATCATTGTTAGTTGGGAAGTTTCTCAATCCACAAACAGCAGTAGATCCTTTATTTCACTGGTCCCTTTGATTTAATTTGGGCAGGTACAAATGACTGTGTTTTTTTTAGGGCTGCAGCTACTGTCTGTTTTGGTAGTTGATTTTACGTGTCCTTTGTTCACAATCATTTCTAAATAATTTCCTCAGAAGATTACTGTGAAGGTCGCGTTGCATGGGTGAAATGCAGTCGCAATAAGAAAAAACTTATTGCGAACAATCCAGACCTTACAGAACGCCTTGGATTGGTTTTGAAAGAGAATAACAGTTTGGATTTTTTTTATTGAGACTATATTTCACCCGTGCAATAAGCCCTGATGAGATAAGATGGATAATCTTGTTTTATTCCAACTTGTGAAGGGCTCCTTGCATATTGCTGATAAGTACCTTCATTGATCCCCGTAGGGGAAATTCAATTTGCCACAGCAGCTTAAGGGAAGAAACCAGCAACATGGGGGGAAATGTAGTTACAAAAATAAAATATACACAAAAATAGAATAAAAGTAAATAAAGTGATCTAATACAGACAAGAATAACAGGCACTGGTACCGTTTTAAAAGTATCATTTTAAATGAAACCCAACCCTACCTTGAAGGTGATTTCCTTGAAAGTTTCCTGGAAATAATGTAATTTGGCAGTAATTATAGGGAAAAGTAATTTCCTTGAAAGGATAGCATGTTGAGCCAACGGCTGCACCATATGGTAAAAAAAAGAAGAAACGTCAGTGTTGTGATTATTTTCACTTTGAATTGCGACATGCAATGATTATTTGGATTGATCGTGTTTGCATTAGAATTTAAAGTTTTACTGAAAAAAAAGCAATTTGTCCTCTTTAAAAAATATGTGATTTGGATATATCACTTGGCCATGTTGTAATTTCGATAATATTGTGATTAACTGTGCAGTCACAGTTGAAACCAAAGTAAATATTTACTGTGTAGCAATTTATGATATTTTTTGTGTTAATGTTGAACTGTATCTTTTCCTTTAATTTCATATTTTGTTGCATGTTCAGTTGCGAACACAAATGATAACATTAATAACTAGAAGGACATTTGGAGAGTGCAGACCTCTGCCAAGAATACATACCATATTTCACAATAATGCGGGTATCTGCTCTGTGATTCAGAGCCGCTCCAAAATGTTATTGGCTCTCTTTGGCTGATGCTAAACCCTTCCAAGTTTCATGAAAGCTCGGTCAATACCTCTTCTGTAATCCTGCTGACAAACAGACTGACAAACCACAAACATAAACTCCTTGGCAAAGGTTTGCTATTGAATCGAATAATTAGTTACAGATTGTCCTACAATATTTACACAGCTCTTTCTAGAAAATGTCTTACAAATTATGAGCAGTTTCTCTTAAATTAAGGACCTGTAAAATTACTTAATGCCAGTTATTTGATTGTTTTGGTCATCAAATTGTCAGAAAATAGTGACAAATTCTCATCACAATTCCCCAAAGCCCAAGCTGACGTATTTAGATAGGATGTTCTGTGTGAACAACAGTTAAAAGCCCAAAGTTATTGAGTTTACTTTTGAAGAAGACTAAGAAAACCAGTAAATATTCATGTTTGTGAAGCTAGAGCAAGTAAACAAATCGTTATCGGTGACCAAAACTGTTACAGACTTGATGTCACAAGGTTTGTAGTTGCTGTAGTTTACTTTTGTGTTTCCTTCACGGGCATGTATAGCAGCCAAACTCATAAGTTACCTATTTTGTGAGAATGCTGCACTTTTTTCTGCTTGCTATGCCTGCCGTTGTGTGTGCTTGAGTACTAATTTAAAACAGTGTTGTCTCCACGGACTCACTATGTCCCTGTAAGTAAACTAAAAGGTCAGGACATTGAACAGGCTCAGAGCTGCTGCACCAACAAATGCAGATTAGCTTCTCTAGTATTCTATAGATGTTCAGTCTTTGCATGAATGATAATTCTGTGTTGTTGTTGTTTTTTTGCATTCCAGATAAGAACGCCCAAGGGATCTCACAAGCGTCCTGGAAAGGTACAGTAGGCACGGCTTTGCCCACATACTGTAGAGCAGAAACAAGATGGGGAGAAGAATCTGGACAGACAACTCTCTGTTCTGCGAAAACATCTGCTTTTCATATGGTGTTCTAGGGGGTAAACAAAGTATTTAAAAAAAAACAGTCTAGTGCAAATGCACAGCTGGATGTGATTACAATCATGGAATTCAGTGCTGCCAATGCAGTGTGGGTCTTCATTATTGTATAACTTCAATCGTAGTTGTTGCAAGAAAGAGAGATCTTCAGTTTCTTGCCTACACGTTGTTTTAATTCGGTCGAACTCCAGCCCTCACTGAGCTGGGAATCCATTGTCCTGACTGTCATTAAAGGGATAGTTCAGATCATTTGATGTGGGGTCGTATCAGGTCAGTGTATTAGCTCCAGTAGATGGCAGTCGGCCCGCCCCCAGTCACAGCAAGCAGAGAGAAGTACCAGCACTGAAGCTAAGCAATCAACTGCTGTGGACAGGCTCAGCAACAAAAGGTATTTTAACCAAAAATCCTGTCTGTTTTACTGTACGCTATATTTAGAACATTTTCACTGCTTTACTTTGTCATCAGACAGCCTTTTCTGATGGAAAACAGCGGTTATATAAGCCAAGTATCATTCTTTCCAAACCAACCAAACTCCATGGGTGAAATCAGTTATTTTACTTCACAGAGAACACAGGAGTTTCAGGTCTACTGCTGCCTTGAACTGTTAGGTTATTTGTGCTATTGTGTGAATTCTGTGTTTTAAAAGGATAGTTGAGATACAGCAAAGTCACACAATAATGCAAACAAACCAGCAGTTCAAGGCAGCAGTAGACCTGCAGCTCCTGTGTTCTGTGAGGCGAAATTACTGATTTTTTCCCATGGAGATTGGTTGGTTTGGAGAGAGCAATACTTAGCTTAGATAACAGTGATTTTCCATCAGAAAATCCTGTCCGACAGCAAAGTAAAGCTGTGAAAATACTCTACATATAGCATACACTTGAACCAGCATTGGCTTTTTTCAGCTGGACCTTTTTATAAGTGGCTAAAATACCTTTTGTTGCTGACCACAGCGGTTCATTGCTTAGCTTCCATGCTGGAAGGTCTACTGTAGGTAATACACTGCTCATGGATGATTACTTCAAACAACCCCACATCAGATAATCTGAACTATTCCTTCAACACACAAGCACAAAAACACTGCATGAAAAGATGAGGCTTTTAGAGTGGATTTGATGAAGGTTTTCAGGATAAAAGACGGTGTTATTTACTATGGAGTGTCTAGACGAGCCCCTTTTTGTTGTTCACTATTCACAAAATTCAGTATTCTGCTGCTTATGAACTAAAAATTTTATATTAAAGTGACACATGATATTAACAGTATGCCCTGGTGGTTCAAGTAATTGTGAGCACATGCTTTTCGCCGTGGATAAACATAGATGTGCTTATACAGTGAAAGAAAAGCTTCTTCTCATCGCTCAGTGAGTCATGATTTAATGTGATGGAGCAAGCATGTAATGCATTTCTTTCTCTTCATGACACTGCCCTTCATGTCTCCACACAGATGGTGTTGTTTGAGAAAGCTCCGTTCAGTGGCCTGGCGTATGAGATCTGCAGGGATGTGGCAGATGCAACTTCTATGCAGCTTTCGCCTCTCATATCCGTGAAGGTTGTTAGAGGATGGTGAGTAGATATATTTAACTGGAAGTCTCAGAAAATGTGCACTGAACTGTAGCTCTAATTAGTGTCAGGTGGTTTGGGGATGCCAGTGTTGCCCGTTATGGCTCCTGGATGTGTCAAGAGATTATTTTAACGAAGTATCAGCATTGAGAGTTCTAATCGTGCTAACATACCCACTCTATCAGTTTTTCCTCTAAAGGCGTCAGTGGTGATTTCTTGTAAGCAAACAAAGTTTTCGTTTACATTCAGTGCCGCTCAGCAAAACAGTGTGTATCCTTGAAGTTTGGCAAACAGACTGCATTTCCTTTCCATAAAATATTTGCAAAGCAAATGCATTGTTTAGATTCATGTTTATTTGCTGACAGTAGTCTTCTTCTCAGTCTTTGTTCGAGCATTTCTGCATCTCATTACCACCACCTTTAGACCAGTGGAATAGCCATCGCAAATCATTGGCGGGAATGTGCTTGTGTACTTGCATGTTTGTCCTCTTGTATGTGCACAGGAACAGACTAAACAGCGACCCTAAAACTCCACAGGGTACCCTTAACATCCAAGCTATAGCTACAGTATATGTCTCCTAAAAGGAACAAAAGGAATAGTTAGCCTACACAGTTTCTTGTATACTGATATATGTGAAAATCAGAATGACCATAAAACTTTCTCCTTTCCTGTTTGCAATGCTTTTTTTCCCAGAATGGCAAAGGCATGTCTAGCCCTGCTCTGCCTTAATTGGTTTACCCTGATATTCTTACTCTAACTCTAACCAATCATACTCATACATAAACCAACCCAATTCAAATGGCCCAAACAAAGGAAGGCAACGACTACGAGCCAATCAGAGTTAGAGTAAGGCAGGTCAAGACTATGTGCTAGACTCGTCTATGTTGAAAAGAAAGCCAAATTTTTGAAGATGGTTAAAAGATGTTGCTGGAGGACCTGCAAAAGTGACATATAGTTACATCTTAAGTTAGCTAAGCAAAATGCTGGCTAGCTAGTTAGCTAATCTACATCATAGATGTATGATAATGAACTAGATTCTGAATTCAAAGATGGCGCCCATTCAGTCCAGTGAGAATTACTTGCCTGGTGCATTAACCAAAAGTTTTCTAGCTTCTGGGTTTACTTCTTGGATATGCGGCTCACTGAATATGCATGATAGTATTTCCCACCCATCTGCTGGCTAGTTCCTGCTTGGCCCATGTGACGATGTCAACTCAAGGAAAGTTTTACTAATATAAAGCATCCATGCTTTATATTCATCCATCCATCAAAAATAAATTATAGAAAGACTCATATCTACCTTGTTGATAGTTTGAGGTGTCCTATTAACAATTTTTCAGACGTCTCTTTTATAATGAGGGTTTACAGGGTAAAATGCTCTTTAGGCCTGTGGGGAATTTTTGAGTGGCCACCGGGAAAAATTGGAGGCAAGACTGAGCAGCAATGCTCTGTCTAGGTTTAAGATGTGACCATGTAAAATATATGGGCTAAGGGGGAACTAGCAGATGAAGGTAAAGGGGGAAGCACTACTGCGCATATTCAGCAGGCCATATATCCAGGAAGAAAACCCAGAAGCTCAAAAACGTTTTTGGCTAATGTGCCAGACAAGCAATTATCACTGGGCTGGACGCCATCTTTGCATGCTGTATCTAGTTCATCATAATACATATATGAAGTAGATCAGCTAACTAGTTAGCTGGTGTTTTGCTTAGCTAACTTAAGCTGTGACTATATGTCACTTTTACAGGTCCCCCAGCAACATCTTTTCACCATCTTCAAAATTTGGTTTTCTTTTTAACATAGGCAAACATAGCACATAGCATATCTAAGTAAAGCAAACAGGAGAGGAGAAAGTTGGCCATGGTTTCATCAGGTACCAAGCTTGCTCAACTGAGAGCAAAAAGGGCCAGGATCATTGATTAGTTAATGACTTGCACTATCTTACTTAAAAATATTTAAAAATATTTAAAGGGATTATTCAACATTTTGGGGAGAGATAGAAGAGAAGATCAATACCACTCTCGTATTTGTCCATCAAATATACTGTAACAGCCAGCAGCGTGTTAGCTTAGCTTAGCATAAAGGCTGAAAATATGGGGAAACAACAAGCTTTGCTCTGTCTAAAGCTAACGAAATCCCCCTCCTTCAATGCAACATGTCACTTTACCAATTCAGCAAACAAAATTGGTTAAATTCTGAGCTTTAAGGGGATTATGCGTTGAATTATGTCTTGGCCAGGAGCTGTAACTTTCTGAGGGCTTGTTGCCACCATGCTGTTGCCAAGCAACCAGCAGAAACTGGAACTGACATGTTAGCAGTGCAGTTTTTTGTCTAAATCAAATAAATGAAATATAACATGTTAATTAGTGAGCTTTAGAGGTGCCTGCAGACAGATTTTGGTACATTTGGACAGAGCCAGGCTAGCTGTTCACCCCCGAGTCTTATGCTAAGTTAAACTAACTGGCTGCAGGCTGAAGCTGCGTATTTACCGAACAGGTAGGAGAATGGCATCGATTCTCACCTCACTTTTAGCAAGAAAACCTAAAAGTATTTCCCACAATGTTGAAGCTTTACTTTTTATAGTACATACATTTATCCTGGTCTTTTTTTTTCCTCCCAACATACTGTATAATTATGTGTCCTCTGCCATATGATTACATGTTTTTTGTTTGTTTTCACTACAGCTGGGTGCTCTATGAGAAGCCTGACTTCCAGGGACGCTCCATTCCCTTGGAGGAAGGCAGCACTGAATTGACAAATGTGTGGGCAGAGCCTGGGTTGGAGACAGAACAGCAGAGCAGCCCACCAATGCTGATCGGCTCTATTCGACTTGCTGTCTGGGTGAGAGCACGGGATAAATACTTCAACCTCACTGTTCCAATATTGTCACCTCTCATGGCCCTTTGAAATTTAGCTGATATGTGATATTTCTTTATTGATATCCTGTCCAGACTCAGAATAAGTGTGACGAAGAATTAGTTCTTTCTTGGTTTCACTGCAAAGGAATTATTTAAGGACTAGCATGGGAAACTGCTGATAATTACTGTGTTTGTTTCCCCCTCTCTGTAGGATTACAGCATCCCCCGTATTGATCTGTTTACCGAACCGGAGGGCCACGGCAGAGTAACGCCTTACCACGATGACACCATAGAGACGGGCTCATTTGGCATCCCACTGAGCACCGCGTCCATCCAAGTGCACTCTGGGGTGTAAGTATGGGCTGTCTGAGCAAAAACCAATCACTCAGATCTTAGTGACTGACCTCTGGTAAAGCGTGCGCGACAGTAATAAATAGGCTGACTGAATCAAATCATTAGCAAGACACATGTGCTTATTGTGATTGATCGGAGTGGTAGAAAGGCAGTTACATGGAGATTAGAATTTATTTGAAATACGATACTTTCAGTTGCTAAAAAGCGAAGACGTAGTGCCGTTGTTTTGTAGCAGCAAAGCATTAAGTGTGGGAAATGAGTAGCGCCTGACCGATTGATCAGTTGACCGATATTATCAGCCCAATATTGACCTATCACAGCTATATCGCTCTATATCTGTAGCTTATCCAGTATGTGCCAATATGAAAACTTTTTTTAAAAACAGAACATTATGCAGATTGTTTTTGTTTAGCTTTATCAGCAGCATTTAGGCAGAAAATGGTGGAAAATACCATTAAGTCTCCCTATGGAACCTTTTGTGTTCCCTTATGATATGTTTTGCATTTTCTCGCCCCAGTATGGATCAGCTGATTGATTTTTACTTTGATCTACTGGGCATTAAGTTCTGTGCTGATATAGTACTACTGCTCACTTAATAGGCATTGGTTATAGTGAAAGTAAACTTTCTTGGCCCAAGCATTCTCTAGAAGAAAGCGTATTCTGCCTGCTTTTCGCCATAAAAGCTACAACCTGTCAGCAGGTGACAGAACACACGACAACGTAATGTGACGTCTCCTTTTTCTGTGTACTTGTCCTGAGTACAGTCAACCAAGTGAATGAATGAAATCGACAGCTTCCTGCAGATTCACTTTTACTATAACCATGCCTGTTAAGTGAGCAGTAGTACTATATCAGCACACTTAATATCCAGTAGTTCAAAGTAAAGCTCAATCAGCTGATCCATACTGGGGCTGTGAGCAGCTCAGTGGAAATATATGGCTCAGAACGAGTGGAGGAAGAACAGTGTGCCAAAGTAATGCAAAATTTATGGCAAGAGAACATATTGAGAGGAAACACAAAATTAGTCTTCAAAAAAATCTTCCTGTGACCCTTTATAGGCTCTGACTTCCTCAAATGTCTTGAAACCAGAAATCAGAGAATTTTGACTTTTTTTCTTTAAAAAAATACTCAAACTGATTGAGTGATTATAAAAATAGTTTGCAATTAATTTGATGGTTGGCAACTAATCTATTAATTGTTGCAGCTTTATTTAGAATGATTAAAAGTTACTGTTTCAGCGCCCTGATCTCATTTAAGACAGTAATTTTTATTGTTAAACTGTAAAATATCTTGCCTCTGTTACATATTGTTATAACCACTTTTAAGGGAATGTTTGTTTGTGTACATATGATAAAGAATATTGACTGATATATCAATATCAGAATTTTTTTTACTCCCTAATATTGGTATCAGCATCGGCTCCAAGTATCCAGTATTGGTCAGGCCCTCGTAATGAGACAATCCCAGTTTTCTGCATTGATCTCTTTATTGTTAATGACTGGCAGACTCACCAGAAGAATAGATGTCTTGCCTGCTGCGCTCAGCGCAGAGACGTCTTCTTTAATGGGATGTTCTTAGTGTTTGGCTTTGACAAATACCTGAGAGATAGTAGTCATTACTATGTTCCTCCTGAGTGTTTGTCTTTGGTTTGACTCTCACTCGTTTGCACGTTCAGGAATGTCTGTCCTGCTGTTGCTTGTTAGAAGAAGAGAGAGCAAGTGGGTGTTGGGCCACTTGGAAAGCAGAGGTGGAGACTAGATGGAGAGTGAGAAACAGACAAAAGGTGTGGAGAGAATTTGGCAAAGTGGAGTCTGTTTTTTCCACGTGAGAGAGGTGTAGACATTCAGGACGTTTTGTGCCCTGCCCCTGAGGAAGTTAATGACAGCGAGACATTTTTTTTTTTCCCACAGCTATTTTTGCAGGTTTACCTTGGCAGCTTTGGTAAAAAACATTTCAGAGATGGTTTCAGCATCCAGACAAAAGTAATTGCTGTCAGATGGCGGCTCATATAAAATATTTCTGCTTCAGCAGGTCTTCTTGTTTGCTCTGTGACAAGTTGAACAACTGCTCAGCAGACATAGTTTTGTGTTTAACAAATTTACTGTAACTCACACGAAGCTCAGTTGAGTTCACTGACCAAAGTGACTCATCAGCTCCTGTTATTATATATCTCTCAGCGCCGTGAGGCTGGCATCAGTTCTTAGTATCACTTCCTCAGCTCTGACTAAAAGGCTTTATTTTTTCTGCCAGTGGTGATTGCTATGAGGCATTATGTTGTGCTACATAATGGCTCAAAATGCCAGAGGTAGGGGCACAGCTCCAACAAAGGCTGTACGCACTGAAAATGAATGGCAAAGGAAAATGCTTTGAACATGTCATTCCGGAGATACTTTATTCTTAAACAAACAGCTTTTGTTCTCAGCTGTATTTGCACGACTCATGTCTGAGGTAAAAAAAAAACAAAAAAACCCTAATTAAAACATTGCCATGATCTCACAAGGCTTAATGTGCTGAGCAAATTTACCAATCATAACTGTAGCTGCTGATTTCTATGTGGGAAAACAAATACCAGTGAGTTTGTTCTTTTTCAAGGCAATTATGCCTTACCAGTGTTTTATAAAAGCAACCAGCCATGCAAGGTCATGACTCACATTTGAAAACCGCCATGAGGCATCGTTAGTGTTAGTGTGTGTGTGTGTGTGGGGGGGGGGCTTTTGGCTTAATGCTTAATTCACATGCAAATGTGGGTGTTTCTTCTTCTTGCAGGTGGCTGGTGTTCAGTGACCCGGGGTTTCAGGGCATGCTGGCTGTGCTGGAGACAGGAGTGTACCCTTTTCCTGAGACCTGGGGCTTCCCGTCACCATTCGTTGGATCTCTTAGACCACTTAAAATGGTGCGTATTTCTATGCAGCGTCCAATTTACACTGCAGGGAGTAGTGATTAATGTGCCATAAAATCATACACATATGAAAAAATATAATATACAAAAAACAAACAAATAAAGAGGGAGAAATGAAATAGCTTACTATATACATATTAATTGAGACTATATAGTTGACTGATATCTGATTGATTAGAGGATACGATAGGATACAGAAACAAAGCATCAGTACTGTTAATATCACATTATTTATTTGTCACATATAACAGGAGGAAATGGGAATACTGTGTG